>CAUYPO010143090.1:0-18786 GCA_963574435.1 Cheirogaleus major | reverse complement strand
CAATAGCAAAAACAATTCCAAATGGAATAACTCATAAATAATTCATAATATCACTGTATGTAATACTTCAACTTCCCTCACCTAAGAGGGCGAAGGATACAGAAAAGTAAGATCAGGCTAGGACTTCTGAGGCATGGAGTTTGAGACCATCTTGGGCAACATAGGGAGTCCCCATCTCTACAAAAAATAAAAATAAAAGAAATAGCCCGGTGTGGGGGCACACACCCATGATCCCAGCTACTCAGGAGGCTGAAGCAGGAGGATTGCGTGAGCCCATGAGTCCAACGTGGGTGACAGAACAGACCTTGCCTCTAAAAATAAATTAAAATGTTAATAAGGAAGGAGTCCAAGTTTAGCAGTGTGCCTGTCTTTTATATTCCACTCAGACTTCTTCATCTCCTCTTTTAGACTCTACCTTCATCACAGGAAGAGAGTAAGAAGTCACAGGGAGAGAGAATCGAGAGGTTGCTCTTACCAAAAAAATCCTGTAAGGCATTAATAATGTATAGGGTATTACTGTTTGGGTACGTCCCAAAAAAATATAGTACCAAAAAAAAACCCCAAAGAAATAGTCCCCTTTTGAGAACACAAAGATCTCAATGCAGCAGGCTAGTGGAGGCCGCAGAGAGCAGGAAGAAAGCTTAGCAGAAAAGTTCCTGGAGACTCCTCAAAATACTATAAAGGGACATCAAATGAAATAGGACTTGTTGCTGTTAAAGTTTCTCCACAGTTAATTCAAAGCTAAAGTCTTATGTGCAAAGAGTCTAACAACACCTGGTGTAAAAGATCCTCATTATCAGATCCACCCTCTGCGACTACTCTGAAACATTCAGCACTTTTATTCACCCTTTCAGTGCAATCAACAGACACTGTGCTCAGTATCAGAGTTGTTAGAGGCAAATAAATCAATAAGATTGATTTCATACCTTTTAAGCTGCTCACGTATCCGTAATAAGAGGGGCACATGTAAAACGTAATTGCAACTCTGTGAGAAGTACAGCAGTCAGCTAGCTACAGCAGCAGTGCAGAGGAGGGCATGGTCGATTGTGCCTGAGTTGATTAGGGAAGATTTCATGAGGGGACCGTTGAGTTGATTTTTGAAGGATGAATTAAAATCCACTGGACGGCCTGTCAGGTCTTCTACACAAACACATGCAACAGCATCAACTGTGGTTTCAGTGTGCTTGGAGCATAGGATGTGTAGGAAATGACTGGTAGGCAGGAGGGCAGGAGAAGGACATGGAGAGTCTGTATGCTGTAGCTAGGAGTGTAAACTGAGTTCTGTAGGCAATGAGAGGATAATGTAATACTTTAAGCAGGTAAGTCAGTTGGTCAAATCATTTTGGAAAGATTATTCTGCAAGCAATTTGGAAGGTGGGCTAGAGAAGCGTAAGACATGAGGTAAAGAGATCAGGAAGGAAGCATTAACAATGCTGCCAGGCAGGAGATATTGGGGATTGGGGTTGAGGTCTGAACTCAGGCGGTAGCCGTGGCGATGGAGAGAGGGATGGACTTGAGCATCACTGCAGAGCTGGACCAGACTAGAGACACTAAGTCGTGTAGGTGCCCATGGAGCATCCTGACAGTCAAGGCCTCCAAAGCCCACATAGTGCTTGTGCTTGTACACATCAGAAAGTATCCCTTTAAAAACACACACACACACTTTCATTTGGAAAAGAGTTGTTTTATTAGAACTAGAGACTTTACTGCCATCTGCCAGAAAAGTGTCCTGTGTACAAATCATACAAATTCGGAATTAACAGTTATGATTTTAATTTTTTGCTTTAATTTCAAAACAGTAATAATATCTATGATGTAAATGATGTCCCCTTTCAATGGCACTCTTTGCAGTACCCAGCTTGAATAACCACACAACCCCGGTTAGATACATGTAACAGGCAGCTAAATACAATTGGCCCTCCATATCTGTGGGTTTCAACCAACCACAGATTGAAAATATGTGGGAAAAAAATGGATATGTCTGTGCTAAATATGTGCAGACCTTTTTATTCTTCTCATTGCTTCCTAAACAATACAGTATAACAGCAATGTACATAGCATTTACATTGTGTTAGATATTATATGTAACCTAGAGATAATTTAAAGTATATGGGAGGATGTGTGTAGGTTATATGCAAATACTATACCATTTTATATCAGGGACTTGAACATCTGGATTTCAGTGTCTACAGGGGTTCCCAGAACTAATCACCCGTGGATAATGAGGGAGGATGATATACAGGTTTGTAGACAGAAGAGAGAGTGGTTAGTGAAATATGAGGTCTTATAAATCATCTCAAATCTATAGGTTGAGAAAAGGTCCCAGGTAAAACCCTGGGAAGTACCAAAATTCAAGAAATGACTAGGAAAGTACTCCAAAAGGTGAAATCTTGAAATGTTTTCTCCCCTGTCTTCAGGGACAAGCAGTTCTCAACTTAATTATGTTTATGGCCATACAGCTCCTGTTGCTTCATACACTGTGACTTCCAACCTGTCTTTCATGTGCCAAGTTCAGATGTTGTGCATCTAGCCCCAAGTCAACACAGTGATGCTGCCTGCTCGTCGCAGCCTAGTTGTCTGCAGCAGTGCCTTCTTTGCAGAGCAGTACTTGGCAGCAGTTTCAATACCTGGCCCTCAGTCTAGAGAAATAAGAGAAGACCCCAAAAAGAGCACGTTCTTACCGATGCTAAGGAGATCAGGTCTCAATACAACTTAGATCAGGATGGAAATCACTGGTGCTCAGAAAGTACAGTTTTAGCCTCAATGGCTGCTCATTGGCCTCTGATTGTGAGTTCACTTGTGAAGAGAAGTGAGGAGAATATGAAATTTAAAATATAGAACCAACACTGGAAATAGGAGTGTTGAACATGGGAGCCTAATTGGTTTTTTAGGGGGACTGGAACTCCCCTCTTATTTGACTTTCTCCCTCTGCCCAGCATCTAGTTGCTCCTTCTCAGTCATCATTCTTGGTTCCTTTTCCTTTTATGTTGCCTAACTTGCAACCTCCTAGAGCTGTATCTTTTGTCTTCTCACCTCGCCCCTTTGTAGATTGCAATTGTAATTTTCTTGATTCCAACTGCAAGTTTATTGTAGACACCCCCTATCTGGACCTCTGGCTTGGACCCCTCTCTTAAGCTCTGGCCTCTCCTCCTGAGCTGCCTCCCTGATAGATTCCTTTGCTTGCCCAACCAATAGTATGTCCATTTCTTAGTAAAGTTTCTGCAGAAATACTCTTCTGCCTCACATCCTTGTTTTGCTAATGGCATCACCATTCTCTTACCATTGTTAATTCCTTCTGCGTCTATGTAAAATCAGTGTACCCTACAGGCCCCCTCTGCTGGGTTCTCTCATAGTCTTCCTCCTCTTTCCATTTATACTGCCATGGCCTCAGGTCAGGCCTCATTCCCTTTAACTTTTGCTCCTCTAATAGCCTCCCCACCTTCAATATCTGTGCACACTTATCTGTGCAAACAATAGTGGTAGAGCACTCTCCTAACTGGAGTTCCATGCTTTTCAGCATTCTGCTTGAAAACCTCCCAATAGCCTGCCAGGTTAAGTAGAAACTTGAGTCTCAGGACCCAAGCTAACCCACAGAAGCCTCCTGGATAAAAGGCACTTCTTATTTTCTAAGGTAGCTAGTGCTAAGATAAAGTAAGCCCTGAGCTGCACAAGAAAAAAAGTCAACACAGAAGAAAGCAGAATCTAGAAGCAAAAAGAGAAATCAGGACACTGTCCTGATGATTCAGTTTGAGCCTCTGAAGCCAGCTATGCCTGAAGCCAGCCGAAGCCAGCTGCACCCCCTGGACTCAACAGTTACATAACCTAGTTAACTTTGTTCTGCTGGTTTAGGGTTGGGTTTCTCTCCCTTGTGGTGGATCCGTTCCTATCTGGTAGAGCCTTCAAACCTTCTGCCCATCAAACCCTACTCTAAAGATCCTTCCCAAACAATTCCAGATTTTCCCAGGAAGTAATCTGCTTTTTAAGTTTGCATTTTGTCTGTATTTCCTACCAGATCATCTTAGTCGATTTAGAAGCTTCCTAGAGTAGTGTTGCTGATCATTACTGTGGCGATCTTAACCTATCAAACTACAAAAGTAAACATTGTAAAACTAGTCAGAAAGCAAAAGTAAAGAAACAAAAACCTGTTGTGGGAGTGGTTTGGCTTAAATGTATTAACAAAGCAAATCCACCCTCTTTGCACCCAGAAGATGTTTCAGCCTCTACCTCCCCCATCCCCACCAAGGGACCATTATTTGGAGGGAATAACTCAAAGAGCTGAGAAAATGAATTGCTTACAGGGGCGGGGTGTTCTGGGGCTGGCCCTGGTTATGGGGGTGCCTGAGAGGTGGAGGGAGAGTTATAACGTGCATTAGAAGAGGTACTAGGGCAGGGAGGTTTGAGATATGGAGAGCAAGTGTAGACCCTGGAGGTGCTTTCCTGCTACTTTTCTCTTAGATTATGGGGAAACCCACGTTCAGAGTGGAGTTTAAATGTTTTCCTCTTCTTTTGTAATTCGTTTAGTTACCCGGCTTTCAGGAAAATCTGACACCCGGGCCCAGTCTAAGTGAGGTGGCAGAAAATGAAGAGAGAGGCGAGTGTGGAACATACCTGCCCCACATTCACCCTCTGCGGGGCCCAAAAGAAGGGGGCAGCATCCTCTAGATGGGGCCTAGGCCGGGAGCAGCAGAGAGAGTTCACGAGGTGGACAGGGCAGAGTTGGAAGGGGCAGGGAGGCATCCACACTGGGTGGGCCACTCAGGAGAGGCACAAGATAAGACGTCCCCATTCCCATTATATACCAGGAGAGGAGCCCTGGAATGAAGGCAGAGTTGACCCTTGGGGTATAGATGTTATAGATACAATATACATTTTGCCAGATTTTAGGTGTAATACTCCAGAGCAGTCAAAGTATTTGAAAAGATTGAGGTGAGCTCACTTTTATATATATTACCAGATGTGAAACTGTAAATACAACCAATTTATAGTCACATCATTTATTCCAATTGGTAGGATAGTTTTAGAAATTGTGATTTATTGTATAGGATGCCTGAGGTCCTACACTGTGACAGCATTCTGAAACCAGATTGAGAAAAAAAAAAGTGTGTAAAATAAGATCATGAATTTATTTCCAAACTTTCCAGAGTGATCCCCGATTCTCACAGGGTCTAACTTTTCAAAGACATAAGATAACCATTCACTTATTGATCCCACAGGAGAGTCCTAAGTTGATCTTAAAGGCAGCTTTGATGATTGACAGATGATTGGCTGCAGTTGTAGGAGAATTAAATTACCAACCAATAGGAAACCAGATTAAATGCTGGGATTGCATATGGATGGGCTCAGGACTGTCAAAATTGATAGAAGTGCTGCCTTACGTGATCTTGCTTAATGTGATCAGGGCTAACACAAGACCCAAGCTAATATTGCCACTTAGCAATTCAGAGCTTTGCATTCAGATAAATGTCTCTGTCCAGACCTGTGAAATATGAGCAGAGAGTAGGGCCTGTGTGTGTGTGTGAGAGAGAGAGAGAGAGTGTGTGTAAAGGCTGTAAGTAAGTTTGTAATTAATTGATAAAAGGCTGGAGGAATCTATGGCTTTATTTTTCTTACTAGAGTCTCCAGAGCACAGGCATAACTTTCCAGATAGCCTTGAAAAACATGAATATTATTCTGCAGCAAGAACAACAAAAAGCACCATTTGCCACAATTCCATGAGGTCCCTGGCAAGTGGGATTCTGTAAAGAGACAGCCCAGGGCTCTGCCTGTTGAGCATCCCCTGCTCAGGAACTTTGGGATCTCCCCAGAAACACTTCGCCAACCATAAGAGATTTCCCTTGACTCTGATTCCTCTGTGAGTATTTTGCTACCACTTTTCCAAACAATCCGTGCCAAGTATTGATCGTGATTAGGAGAGTGGCCACACAGACTGCCCAGAGGTCACCCTGTCCCTTTCTAATTAAAGATTTCCCTCAGCATAATTTGGTGGAAACTTCCTGGACTAGATAGAAGCCAGGGGGTGAAGGCTGAGCTCCCACCTCCGCTGTTGACTCATTGTGAGTTCTTAGGCAGGTCCCTTGGTGAGGGTCTGTTCCTTCATCTATAAGAAAGGGGTGAGGGTGGTGGTGGTGACATTTGTTCTGTCCACCCACAGAGTTCTTAGGATGCTCAGAAAGAAAAAGGGATGTAAGAGCCAAGTGTCAATTTGGAAGCTGTATGGAAATGTACGTTCCTGTGGTGGTGCTCATGATTGACAACAGGCTCAATGCTGTCTTCCCCCTTCTCGGCCAGCATGCTGCATTTGAAAAAAATAAACAGCCGGTTCTCCAGGACTGCGGGCTGGCTGTTCACAGCAGCTCCATTGCTGCACGAGCCCTACAGAAGGGAGTAGAGACAGCTGATGAATCAGCTCTCCTTGGTCTCGTGGGCTTTCATAGCCCCTGGTTGATCCTGGGCCAGATCTTATCAATCTTCCCCCCTCACTCTCGTCACAGAAGATGACCAGAGACAGGGAGTCACCATCTCTCTTTATTTGTGTTCAGTGGGCCAGGCCCTGTGGCAGGTGCTCCGGATACCAGCTGCCCACAGTCATGCAGAGGAGCCAGTTCCTGAAAGGACAGAGCCTGGGACATGCCGAGCATTTTATAAATACTTTTTATTATTACTCTTATTACTGAAGCATAGAGGAGTGACCTGGTTTGCAAATGTGTTTCCTTTGACTCCTTCAACTTATCAAATGAAAGGACTCCTCGGCTCGGTACTTTGTCTTATTTCATTGTTCCTAAAAGAAATTAGGGTTGCGAGTCTTCCTTGGCAGGCTGTAAATGCTGCTTTGATTTGTGGGAGCTCCAGGACTTGATTGAAAGCAGCCCAGCCCTCGAGAAGCCCTGCTGCGGAGACTCAGGCAGGTGGTGGACGCTGGGCTTCCAGGATGCCAAGGCCTCACAGAGCCTGGCCTGTGGGACAGGGCTCCCCCAGGCTTGAACCTCCAGGGAGCGCTCAGCGGCAGGGACCCACTGATGTTTCCTCTCAGCCACCACCATTGCTCAGAGAGGAAGTTCTGCGGCTTGCTGGAAGGGCGAGGCCATGACAGTTACAGAAGACAATGGGCAGAGAGTGCAGAAGATCCCCCTGAGATTGCTGCACACCCCATGTCCCCAGACCACGGCCCCTCAGCTCATACTTGGAGAAGTGGGGCGCGCGCACAGCCAGGGAAGGCCAGGAGCAGGTTCCAGCCTTAGTAACTCCTGCTCAGGAAGTCCTGTGTACCCCACACTGGCCCATGCCACTCTGAGTTGTCCGTTACACTGGACCATTTGTCCGCTGAAGCCTTCCTCCTTGCAGAGACACTGTCCATCTTCAACCAAAGAGGGTCCCAGATACTGATGGACACTCATTTTGTGTAAATCCCCAGTTGTGACCCAGTAGTTGGTCCTTGCACCTTACTATGATTTTACTGTGATTTTATTGGTCACATAAGCACTGGGGGCAGGGAAGGGGGTTGAGAAGCTGTTTATCTAGCCCCAGGGGCCTCTCTCCAGATGCCTCCATTGTAAAGATTCTGTCCTGTTTGTCCATGATGTGGCTCTATTGACTTTTTGATTCTATCTTGTCTCATTAATTCCACGGCTCTCTCCTTGAAGACAAGAGCAGCATCTTCTTTGCATCTTGCACTATCCTTGCACTGCACTTATTGCTTGAGGAATATTTGGTTATCCAGTTCACTAATGACTCCAACTGTCTTTTACTTTACCGTGTGTGTGCTAGATTCTATAGGGAATACAAAAATGAGTAGACATGAATGCGAAGTGAGGCAAAGAGTGGAGAACGTGAGAGTCCTGGCTTATCTCGCAAAGTTTGGTGGGAACAAGGCGAGCGAGCAAGGGTTGAGAGGCTCGCAGAAGCACATGGGGAGGAGGAGGCTGTGGTTGAAGAGAATAGGGGGCTGTGAGGTGCAGAGGAGGCTGGAGGGAAGGAGCGGGAACCAGAGCAGGGCAGATGAACTGATTCTGAAAAGAAGAGGGTCACCTCTTCAACAGTACTAATGGAGGGAAGGAAGAAGGGAAAGATGGAAGGGGGAGGGAGGGAAGAGGTGTAGCTAAATTTGGACACAGATTGCGAAAGATAAAGGAGTTCACCACTAATGTCCTCAAATTTTCACTGTTAAATGATGAAGGCGGAGACTTGATCCGTTGCTGGGTCATTTGGAAGTGGCGTCTGTAACACAGAAATGGCCGTGTGACCTGACTGGGGGAGAAAGCAGTGCAGAGTTGGGGGAAACGGGAATTATCTCTGGGGCCATCTTCCATCCCACACCCCATGTATCAGGATCCTGAGGCCCCCGGGGTACACTCTGCCCAGGTGGCCTTCCCCAAGTTCTGAAGTTCTCTCTCCTTCCCTCACAGCATTCTTTGCTGGCTAACCTTGAACTAATTGCTGGTACTGTTTCCGTAGGTGCTGGTGGCTTTGTGTGCTTCTCTCTCTCAGGGAACAGGGTGATATTCTTGGAGGGAGGTGTGGTTAGATTTTGGTTCGTGTGGGTTTTTCAAAAGCTCCAGATCAGTTTGCCCAATTGCTGATTCTCAGAGAGACAATTCAACAAAGCATCAATTCACCATATGACCAACTTGTCAAGTTTACCAAAATAACCAGTTTATGAAAAGCTTGTTTCAGTGAGTACTCTCTGTATGAATACATTCATGCGCATATTTTCTCAAATATATTCAGTGAATATAAATATATGTTTCATGAGTAGTCATTGATTCTGAATATATCTGATAAACAGGAATATATTTCTATTATGAAAATAGTTGATAAATATATATTCATAGACAGCTGAATATGTATTTCTGATGGGCTTAATTGTGTTCCCCCCTTCTTTATATGTTGAAGTCCTAACCCCAGTACCTCAGAATGTGAGTGTATATGGAGATAGGGCCTTTAAAGAGGTAATTAGGTTAAAATGAGGTTAGTCATTAGGATGGGCCCTAATCCAACACGACTGGTGTCCTTAGAAGAGGAGATTGGGACACAGATACACACAGAGGGAAGAGCACATACTGGAGATGAAGGCTGAAGGCAGCTGTCTATAAGCCTAGCAGAGAGGCCTCAGAAGAAACCAACCCTGCTAACACCTTGATCTTGAACCTCTGGTCTCCAGGACTGTGAGAAAATACATTTCTGTTGTTTAAGCCACCAGTCTATGGTACTCTGGTATGGCAGCCCTAACACACTAATACAGTAGTCTTATAGCTATAGTTTTAAAATATGAGATATATTTCAAATGAGAGATATATTTCATCAGCATTTTAAGGACTGTTTTATTTGTCAAAAACTTTGTAGAGTAGTTTAGACTTCTCATACAAATATTCAAGAATAAGATATTTACTTAACATATTAAAAGACTTAACGTAAAATTTATACAATCATTAACTCTTTTTTTTTTGGAGACAAAGTCTCACTCTGTTGCGTGGGCTAGAGTGCCGTAGCATCAGCCTAGCTCACAGCAACCTCAAACTCCTGAGTTCAAGCAATCCTTCTGCCTCAGCCTCCCGAGTAGCTGGGACTACAGGCATACACCACCATGCCCGGCTAATTTTTTCTATATATTTTTAGTTGGCCAATTAATTTCTTCCTATTTTTTGGTAGAGATGGGGTCTCACTCTTGCTCAGACTGGTTTCGAACTCCTGACCTTGAGCGATCTACCCGCCTCGGCCTCCCAGAGTGCTAGGATTACAGGCGTGAGCCACCGCGCCTGGCCAATCATTAACCCTTCAGGAAGAATATATCTTAAAACAAGGTTTTGATAACCATGGCAGATTGGCCATTGATTTCCAGCAAATCTGGCTGCTTCCCCTATTAGCATGTGGGATTAGATTATCCTCTGTGCAAAGGGGCTGGTGTTTTGGGATGTGGGGTATTGCCTTAGCTCGAGCTGTATAGACCGGGTGGCTTAGACAACAGAAATTTATTTCTCACTGTTCTGGAGGCCAGGAAGTCCAAGATCAAGGTGCCAGCAGATCTGGTGTCTAGTGAGGGCCCTACTACTGGTTTGAAGATGGAAACCAGGAATTCTTGCTGTATCCTCACATGGCAGAGAGCAAAGAGACAGAGCAAGCTCTTGTGTCTTTTTATAAGGACATTAATCCCATTCATGAGCCAATCACCTCTGTAAGGCCTTACCTCCTATTACCATCACATTGGAGGTTAGAGTTTCAATATATGAATTTTAGAAGGACACACATATTCAGTTCATAACAGGTGTCTACAGTAGAAATTATCACACTCTTTGAGTACATACCACACATTGTGCTTTACGTCACTCCCAAAGGTTATTCCTTGAATTCTCGCAACAGGCCTAGGAGATAGGTATCCCATGGAACATACAAGAATATCAGAACTTAAAGCAGTTAAATAACTCCCCACAGTTTTGGAGTTATTCATTAGAGAGAACATTCCCTAGTTCTGAAAGACCCAGGTATAGATCTCAGCTCTGCTGCATCCCATCTGTGTAACCCGGGCAACTGGCTTAACTTCTCTAAACCTCAGTTTCTTCATTTGAAATACTGCTACTCAACTTATGGGGTTGTTGGACAGATTAAATGAGATAATATTAATAGATGTGCTTGGCACAAAGCTGGGCACATATAAAGTCCTCAAATGTTAGCTGTTACTATTATTTTAAGAAATATGGTAAGTAGAAATAGTATCAGATGTTATATAGCAGTGTTTACCAAGTGCTTTCAGTTTTTCAGAAGAAACCAAGGCTGAGAAAAGCTGAATGACTCAGTTGGGGGCCCCAGCCAGTAAGCAGTGGGAAGGGGACTCAACCCAGCCTTTTGGCTCCTAGCAGGGCAGGGGTGCAAAATTCTGACAGCCACTCTACCAGCCAATGTCTTTGAAATATTCAAGGCTCCTGTCTCAGCTTAAAAGTCATGTCTGTGGCCAGGCATGGTGGCACACATCTGTAATCCTAGCATTTTGGGAGGTTGAGGCAGGAGGATTGCTTGAGCCCAGGAGTTCGAGGTTGCTGTGAGCTATGATGACACCACTGCACTCTAGTCTGGGCAATAGAGCAAGACCTTGTCTCAAAAAAAACTAAACAAACGAAAAAAAAACCTTACATCTGTGAGTGTGTGTGTTGTTTGCTGTGGAGTGGGGAAATGGCTTGAAGAATCTTACCCTGTTGTGTAAGGTTCATCTTGCTTTATATCTATATTAGTCAAGGTTCTCCAAAGAAACAGAAGCAAGAGGATGTGCATATATATATATAGACAGAGAGAGTGAGAGAGTTTAAGGAATATTCATGTGATGGAAGCTGGCAAGTCCAAAATGTACAGGCTGAGTCAACAGGCTGGAGACCCAGGGAAGAACAGATACTGCAGCTCAAGTGTGAAACCTGTCTGCTAGCAGAATTCCTTCCTACTTGGGGGAGGTCAGCCTTTTGTTCTATGCAGGCCTTCAGGTGATTGGTAAGGCCCACCAGACATGGAATGCAATCTGCTTTACTTAAAGTCAACCAATTTAAATGTTAATCTCATCTAAAAGCACCCTCACCAGAAACACCTAGAATAATGTTTGACCAAATATCTGGGCACTCTGCCCCAGCCAAGTTGACACATAAAATTAACCATCATAGTGTTTTTGCCAAGCACCGTCAAGAATTTGCTGTGATTCTGAAGGAAGAAGATAGCAGGCATAAGAAAGAAAACGCAAAATAAAAAAAAAATGGAAAAAGATTATTAAATTATTTCTTATATTAAAATAAAAAAAAAAAAATTTTCTGGGAGATCTTATGCAAGGCACTGACACTAACCCCTACTCTCCAAATGCCCTGGAAAGATGAAAAGGGGATGTGGGAGAAGGTTGCATCCTTGAGCCCAACTCTCCCATCCTTTCTTCTTCAGAAGAAAAATGCTGCCAATGAAACAATTTACTTTGTTTCATTTTCTGTCTATTCACTTGTGGTATCAGACTGGTACAGTTATAGGTGAACCTTTTTTCTTCTGTCATTTCTTTTGATATGGTTGTAGTGTTTTAATTTTATATTAACTACACACTTGCATGTAACTTAATGAATCAGGAGAAAGAATCTATTTATAGTCATCTCTTTAATTATGGTACTTGTTTAAGGTTAGCTTAAGCACTACTCATTTTTAAAAAATCAATTTTATTGAGTTAGAACTGCTGATTTCAAAAACTAAATTTTAAAACACTCCATATTTACATAGAAATGGTATAAAACTAAAAGCTAAATTCTGTGTAAACTGAAATATCACCATACAGAATTGGAAACTAGTCTTGGTGGCAGTATGTCTGAAGTTCAGGGGCAAAAATTAGCCTCTTAAATGTTAAAACTATAAAACAGAAATCATGAGGCAACAGCTTTGTGAAAGTATTAAAATTATTGGAATTATTAGGTAAGCTTGCTAAGGTCAGTAGCAGAAATTCTCACCTAGTAACCACTGCAAATAATAATACTATTAGAATACTCAGCTGGCCAGACATCCGAAGCAGGTCAAAAGAAGAACTCTAATAAATAAACCAACCACCTTATATTTATGTGGCATTCTAAAGTTTTTAAAGGTTTTCATTTATATTAATCTTAGTTGATTTGATCTTTACAACCCCCCATGCCATAGGACAGCCAGATGTCATTTTCTCCCATTGAGACTCAGAGAGGTCCAAGGTCATATAGCTGCAAAGTAGCAGGGTACGGGGGTGGGTGGAGGAGAATGATGGACAAAAAGCAAATTATGGCAATTCTTGCTAATTGGTACACCTCAAAGAAAAACAGTCAGTTCAGAATGGCATTGTCTATTTTGAATTGGATACTTTGGGTCATACAAGTGTGCAGGCCTGCCGAGAACTGGTGAATGCAAAAGAAAAAAAAGAGAGAGGAAATGAGCATTTTAACACAGTTTAAAGATTACTGCCTTTCTCACCAATAAAACATCCCCCAAACTTTGAAGAATGGTAGTGGAGGAGGGTGAGGGAAGGAGCGCCACTGGGCACGGTTCTCTCCCCGAGAGGAGGGAGTCACACCATCCGAGCTGTGAAGAATGAATCATGTCTTTTATATCAGGACTTTGCACAGATTTCCTGGGAAACTTGTCACTGAGGATATAATAGAGATGACTGTCCTTTTTGGGAGGTTAGCTTTTTCTGGAGGGAACTGTGCAAATCAATTTGAGGTTAAATTTCAAATTAAAATGAAAATTAAACTTATGTTATATGGCTTTTGTGGGCTGTGTTCACCTTTCAAGAAGGTTAGCATGGCCAGCCTACTTGAAAGAGAAAATGTCAGACTTGGTTGCAAAAATGCAAAAGGGTGACATTTTGGGTTCCACCTTTCATGATGGGAGTGGCTTTTCTTTTCAAAATCTATACGGCACCTTTCAGTTTACAAGGCATTTGCATGTGTATCATTATATTTAAGCTTTACTAAAGCAAATTTATGGTCTGTGTCTTCTAGATGAGAAATCTTAAGTCTGCAGCTAAGGGCACATATTGGTGGGCTTTCCGCTCAAAGCCCATGCCTTCTCCTCTCCATCACAAGGCGGACCCACTTAGTCTCTAGGTAGGGGTGGAGTGGCTGCTATGATTTCGTATTGGCTCCTTCTTATGAAGGTGACCAACCATCTTGTTTTGCCCAGGAGGTGGGAGAGTCTTGGGCAAATTGAGACAGTTGGTCACCCTACTTATATATTTCCATTAGTCTTCATAAGAGATTCTCCAAGAGCCACATTAGCACTCAATAGTGCTAAGAAATTTTTAGGAGGACAAAGCTATATGTGCATGGGGTTTGCATATCATTTCCTTCTACCCAAACAATATGTGTAACCGTTTTTTAATTTAACATTTTGCTATTCTCCAAGATTGTCATTTGGATTTTGTTTTCTTCTTCATTTCTTTATAGTTCCTCATTGTTATTGTTTCAGATCACAAAAGGGTAGATGAGGAGTAGGGATGGAAGCAGGAAAAAATAGAGAAAGAAACATTGGGATCCCATCTTAAAAACATGGTCTTGGTTGCAGTGTGTTGAGGACTGATCCGTAGCAGTAATGCCGTAATTCTCAAACTTAAACATTGTGGTCGACAGCCTCTCAGCTGGCCCTCAATGATTCCTACCTCTTGGTATTCCTGCTCTTGGGTAATCCCCTTTCCTCTTCCCTCGGGTAGATTTGTCTTGAGGGTTCACTTTTGTGTATTTGTGCTTGTGCGTCCTCTCTTTCTCTCTCTCCATCTCATCCCTAATTCTGGGAAAAGCCAAATACCATGTTGTGAGCAGCCCCATAGAGAGGTCCACGTGGTGAGGAATTATGTTTCCAGCCAATAGCCAGCAAGGACCCGAGGCCTGCCAAGGGCTATGTGAGTGAGCTTGGAAGCAGATTCTCTTAACACCAGTGCCCTCTTGAGATGACTGCAGCCCAAACACACACCTGATTGCAGTGTCATGAAAGACCATGAGCCAGAGTCATAAAGCTAACTCAGTCCCAAATTCCTCACCCATACAAATTATTAGATGATAAACGTTGGTGGTTTTCAGCCTCTATTTTTAGGGTAATTTGTTCAGAGGCACTAGATAACTAATACATGCAAGTATCAGAATCACTTAGATAACAGCTCAATGAAATGTGTATTCTGGGCTCCACCCTCAGAGGTATTATTCAGCAGATGTGGCCTGGGATCTTTGTCTTTTCACCAGGAATCCCAGGGGAATCCAAAACTGATCACATTTCTGCTTGAGAACACATGGAATAAACTCCCATCTGGGAAGGCCTGGCCAGAGGGAAGACTACAAGGGGGTAGAATTGCCAAATGCTCAATTATAATTAAATTTCAGATAAATAGTTATGTTTTAGTGTAAGAATGCCCCATTCGGTATTGAGTACATATTTATGTTGAAACAGTATTTGTTGTTTGAAATTCACATTTAACCGATTATTCTATACTTGTATTTTCACAATACCATCCAGAGGCCTCACCGGAAGTGAAGGCCCAATGGGAAGTAAAGTGGTATCTTCCTCTTCCCAAGGGAAGGATTATTCTCCTTAAGGGACTGAGGCCTGGGCACTTCCCTCCTGTGGGGAGGCGGCCTCCAGCAGTGGCGGTGGCTAGTGGGGCCTTGGTATCCTTCTCCCTGAGAAGGCTGTCCAGGAAGGTCCAGGCCAGACTGAGCTGCTCTTGGCTGGTCTGCTGGGAGTCTCCACACAGCCCCGCCCCGCCAGCCACCTGGTGGCTGAGGCCCCCGGCAGGGAAGCGGGTCCAGCCTGGTGGAAACGAGGCCTGGTGGGTGTCGCCCATGGCGCTGAAAATGAACTTGCTCCTTTTGGTGCTGTTGGCACAGCTTTTCCAGAGCGGTGAATGGATGCCAGTCCCCTCCCACATCCCTCCAGGAACTCAGACGAATGCAGCTGCTCATAATAAATGTGTGCATTTCTTATTCTGAGTATGTCTGAGGCTCTGATGAGTTCTATTTATTGCAGCCCTCAGCCCTGTAAAGAGGAGGATGGTTCCAAAGACGTCCCTGAATGACTGCGGTTTTAAGAACTCGGGCTTTCACTTCTTTTATATAGGCGTTCTTGTCACAGGGAACAGCCTTAATTTTGATGTATTTATTCTGAACTATGAAATATCTTCAGAGAGAATGAGAATATGAGAGAGAGAGAGAGAGACTTGAGTAGAATGAAATGCTTAAGGCCGGGAAGGAAGATAAAAACTCAGAAAATGTGCGGCTGCAGTAGAATGAGAGACTTAAATATGTGCTTTGAAACCAGACTGGAAAGTGGGGTCGCATCATGCTGCTCTGGCTCGGCCTGGCCCAGCAGCCTGACGCAAGCTGAAAGGAGGGGAACCCGCTCAGTCTCTCTCCTGAGAGAAACTGCGGCAGGGTCTGACTTTCTGAGAGGAAGGAGGAGGTTTGGAAGCAAGTAAGGGCTCTAGGGGAACTCTTTGGGTGCTGCTTCCTACAACGAGCATGGCTAAAACAAAACAAATTTGGAAAGTAGAATCCAAGGATGATATCGCCATCCACACCTTGTGTGTCAGGAGGAATCCCACGCACAACGCGGCTGACTTGGACGGCTTCAGAATGGAATGAGTCTAGATTTATAGGATGATAAAGGGCTGGAAGGGACTTAAATAATCCAGCCCAGGTTTCTCTCTTACGAAGAAGCAGTGAGGTTCCCCCACTTGGACCTTCAACTTAACCTCTCCGGGCATCTGAAAAATTAACAGCTACCTCCCAGACTTGCTGTGAGGATTCAGTGCAATGAGGTATATAAAGTACTCAGCACTTAGCACTCAATAAATGGGAGCTGTTCTTATTTCGCTGGTTCTGTGTGTTTAGGTGTGTGGTGCCAAGGTTGGGGTCGGGGGTGACTGTCTCGGCATAGTACACAAAAAAGCCCAGCTTCTCAAGACAGGGTTCACTTAGAGTCATTTGAATTGGAAAGAACAAAATAGATCATTTAATTCAATCCCTTTGCTTTAGAGATGACGAAACTGAGGTCCAGACAAGTGAGGGCTTGCTCAGGATCCCACACTACCTCCTTTCCTAGAATCCCATATCATGCCTGGGCAGTAGGGAAACTGCCATGCTGTTAGCCTAGAAACTCCGCTGCGGTGGCGTCTGGTTCATGCAGCAGCAGATGGGCGTTCCTAACCCACCAGCCAAGCGCTCCGTTGTGTCTTTTCAGGCACCACCACCACCTGCCGCTGCCACAGTGGCACCGAAACTTTGTGTAAATGAATGAAAGTGCTACATTCCCAACTCCTGAAAGAAGAACTAATAATTAAGTACAAAGGCAAGTCTGGGTTTGAAAATAATGACTGTGGGATTCACAAATGATTTCAAGATAAAATGAACAGTTTAAGTTAATTTGCATTGCAGTAGACAGCATTGCTTATGAAAAACTGCTCTGTAGAACTTTAGAGACAAAGACTTTGTCAGTTATTTTAACTCATGGCCTCAAAGGGCTTGGAGAGCGGAGGAGTAGTGAGGGTCTTGTGGTGCAGAAATATGCCTTTTTTCTCTTTCTGAAATAGATTAATGTTTAAGTATATAGTAATGTCTAGCATTGGTTAAGTACTTGGTAAGTATTTTACTTATATTTGTTTAGTCTTCACAACAACCTTAGGAGATAAGTCCTAGAATTATTCCCATTTTACAGTTGAGAAAACCGCAACCAGAGAGTAGCTTTTTCAAGGTCAAATAGCAATTAAATGGCAGCATCAGGCCCAAATCTCCAAGTCCGGCTTCAGACCCATCCTTTTATCGACTATGCTCCACTGCCTTGCCAGTCGAGTTACCAAACCTGTGAGACTAAGAACTATTAGGCACGTTTCATGAAAGTGTGATTTTCATCACATCACCGTCCCATCGTTAAGTGTATGGAGCTGAATCCTCATGGTCCCTGACAGCCTAGTCTGCCTCTACCATACTGTTGGCCTGGAAATTCCTCAGAAGCATAGGTAGGCTCTTTTATTTTCTAATCTCCAGTGTTCATTCCTTACATTATGTGCTGAAAGAAAATCAGGACCCAGCTCTGCTCTTCAGCCCATAAATAGCATAGGAGCCAGCGCCAGCCTCAGTATTACAGATTTTTTAAAAAGATACTTTCCTCCAAGAACTAACACCAGCTTAAAGGGAGCACTGTATTTCAGTGAGGAAAACAAGGAAGAGATGCAATGGTAGCAAGTCTATTTCCATTTTTTTTTCTTTAGGTTATAATAGGGCACCTAGTTTTTAAATCCCTCTTTCTTTCTCATGGTAATTCAGAGATGGTGGCACTGTAATAAGTTAAATTACATAATGGTCTTCAGAGAGCTATAATAAATTCAATAGCAAGTAAATGCATGGAGAAGAGGCACTTACTTGTAATTTAGCTTGAATAAATGAATGAATGTTTCAATATTCTTTTTATACATAAGGAAGAATACTATACACTACCTATTCTACACACCCTAAACCACTCCTCTGAACCTTTATTTTTTCACTTATCATATCTTGTAGCACATTTCACATTATCACATAAAGATTTACCTCATTCTTTCTCATGATTTCATAGGATTTCATTGTTTGCATGTATCAGAATTTATTCAGCTATCATCTAGTAAAGAATATTTCAATCGTGTCTAGTCTTAAGCTCTTACAAATAATGCTGAAATAAATATTTGCACACATGTATGTGTATTTTTGTTTTGGCTTGGTTTTGTTGTTGTTATTGTTATTATTTATGAGAAAAAATCCTAGAGTGGAGTTATTAGGTAAAAGAATATTTGAATTTTAAGTTTTAATTGATATTTGCAAATGATACTACAAAGAAGTTGCACTGATTTGCTCTTAGAAGGAATTTTAAATGCTGAGTCTAGCCACCCTTGTTATCTGATGAGATTTTTATATAACATACAGCTTTACTGTGTGGTACGACAGGTAAGTCAGATGATAGTGAATATATTAAACAAATAGGCACATTCATCAAAATATTTTTTTTCTGAGACAGAGTCTCACTGTGTTGCCCGAGTTAGAGTGCCGTGGCATCAGCCTAGCTCACAGCAACTTCCAACTCCTGGGCTCGAGCAATCCTTCTGCCTCAGCCTCCAGAGTAGCTGGGACTACAGGCATGTGCCACCATGCCCAGCTAATTTTTTTCTATATATTTTTAGTTGGCCAACTAATTTCTTTCTATTTTTAGTAGAGACAGGGGTCTTGCTCTTGCTCAGGCTGGTTTCGAACTCCTGACCTTGAGTGATCCTCCCGCCTCAGCCTCCCAGAGTGCTAGGAT
>CAUYPO010143089.1:0-14098 GCA_963574435.1 Cheirogaleus major | reverse complement strand
ATCTTTTTTGTGTGTGTGTGACAATCTCACTCTGTTGCCTGGGCTAGAGTGTTGTGGCGTCAGCCTAGCTCACAGCAACCTCAAACTCCTGGGCTCAAGCGATCCTCCTGCCTCAGCCTCCCGAGTAGCTGGGACTACAGGTATGCGCCACCATGCCTGGCTAATTCTTTCTATATATTTTTAGTTGGCTAATTAATTTCTTTCTATTTATAGTAGAGACAGGGCCTTGCTCTTGCTCAGGCTGGTTTCGAACTCCTGACCTTGAGCGATCCGCCCGCCTCGGCCTCCCAGAGTGTTAGGATTACAGACGTGAGCCACCGCGCCCGGCCCTTAAGTCTTTTTTAAGACAAGCAAATCTGTGTGGCCTTTGCTCTGGAAACAGACATCCTTAAACAAACCTCTGCTCAGGAGCAAGACTCTGTCTCTACCTTCCCAGACTGTCAGATAGACAAACATCCTTGAAAAGACAGCCCAGAACAAAGGCATGTGTGCCATAGGATTCAAGCGCAGGACAGGCCCGCATGGAGAGCAGTGGGCACAGGCTCTACAGCCACGCAGGCCGGGAGGGGCCTCTCAGAGGGGCAGTGCTGCCGGACAGCCCAAACCAGGCCCCACGCAGCCACGGACAAGGAAAGGACAGGGCCCTCCCCTGTTTCCCTGGGACCAGGGAACCCAGATCCTCGCAAGAGCCGATGTAATGGGGAGCAGACATGCTAACGGCTGGCTGTCCTGCCAGTCAGGCAGGTGGAAGCTCCAAGCCAACCTTAAGTCTATTTTGAAAAATACGGAAATATGACACACCTCAGGTCCAAGTGTTTTAGAGACAGGTGCCATTGCTGCAGAGTGGTCTGTCTCCCCCCATCCTTTAAGGCCCTCTCAGTGGCCCGCCCCTCACCACCCTTGGCTCCAGCCCCATTCCAAGCCCCTGGCCTTCTTCTACCCCAAAAGAGCACTGGCAGAGTGAAAGGGACGTTATTAATTTTTACCCCATCTCATCCCAAAAGAATTCTAAGTAACCTCCCACAAAATACATAAAGAACAAGTTTTTTTAAATCAAGAGGCAAAACTGGGGTAAAATAAGAATAAGGCAGAAAAGACAAAGCAAAACCAGGAATAAGTTTAGCACCCACTGGCGGGGCGAGGTGGCTCAGTGTCCACCAGGCAGATGGATGGATAAGGAAAACGTGTTGGTGGGTGCAGCAGCTCACCCCTGTAATCCCAGCACTTTGGAAAGCCGAGGCAGGAGGATCGCTTGAGGCCAGGAGATTGAGACCAGTCCAAGCAACATAGTGAGACCTCATCTCTACAAAAAATAGAAAAATTATCTGGGCGTGGTGGTGCACGTCTGTAGTCCCAGCTACTTGAGAGGCTGAGGCGGGAGGATCACTTGAGCCCAGGAGTTTGAGGTTGCTGTGAGCTACGCTGACGCCACCGCACTCTAGTCTGGGCAACAGAGTAAGACTCTGTCTCAAAAACACAACAACAAAGTTTTAGCACCCAAAACATGGCCTTAACCATGCACCCTGTTCTTCCAGGGCTCCCTAGATTGGGCTCTGAGTTTCCCGGCAGCCAGAACAGAAAGGGAAGTTACGTTGTCACAGGGTCCAAAACATAAACACAAGACAGTCATTCAGGAGAAATCTGGCCATTCAAGTACTACTGTGGGGGGAGAGATCTCTTGCCTGGGCCCCTTGGAGAAAATACCAGGTGACGTAGTAAGAGCATCCTCAATACTATCCCTTCCGCAAACTCAGCAGCACGTCTGCTGTGACGCTCTCCCACAGCGTCCCTTACTGAAGGTGCACACAGCCCACGCTCTGAATCAATCACAGAAATTCTAGGGGGGGCAAAACCCCCATGGGCTCTCAAAGGTCTCTCAGAAAGATTTATAGAGGGCTGATTTGCTCCTAGGCCCTCACCTGCTAACCTGACACACTTAGACCTGCTCTCACCTCATTACTGGCCTTGTGCCTGTGATGGGCTCCTCACGCGCCCCAGTCTAGTAACTGGACCTCCACACTGTCCCTGGGCCCCAGTCCCTTCTCTCGCCCCCTCCCACCACTGTGGCAGACGTCACTAGCTCGCCCAGCACTGCGCCTCAGGCCCTGTCCAGGCTTACACGGGAAGGGGCTGTGACAACGTTTGCAACCCAGGTAACTGACAGGAGATATCCAGGACGGTATGTCAGCAAGAAAAACATAAACCACCTAAAAGGAAAACAGGCAAAGGATTTTTCAAAAAAGAGAAGCCACTTGTGTCCAATAGACACGAGACGCTGTTTAGTCTCACTAGTAATTAGAGAAAGGCAAATAAATTAAAACAAGAATGAAATACCATTATACACCCAACAGATTGGCAAAAATTAACATGCCCAACAAGAGCAAGTGAAGAAATAGGAGTTGCACAGTCTGTGGGAGTGTGAACTGGTGTACCCCCTTGGAGGACGATTTGACAGATCTTAGTCAAGTTGAAGATGCACAAGCATTATGACCCACAATTACCATTTCCAGTCGGCACTGTAGAGAAACTCTTGTGTTTCTCTTCCGAGGAGATGTGTTCAAGAAGGTTCTCTGAGGCACTGATCACAATCATGAAATATTACAAGCAACTTATTCCCAGCAGGAGAGCGGATATCCAGTATCATAAAATAAAAGATACAGAGATTACAATAAGGGGATTAGATTGACACAGATCAGCACTGATAGATCTCAAAAGCATAAGGTTGAGATAAAGTAATTTGCAAAATGATATGTAATATTATACCATTCATGTAAAATTTTAGAACACAAAACAATATCATATATTGTTTATGGATATATGCCTATTTGGTAAAAGTTTTAAAACATGTTTGGGAATGAAAAATACTTCAAAGAAAGGAGAAAGAGGGAGGCCAAGGATGGACTTTAGTTCTTTCTGTGACACGTTTTCTCTTCAAAAAGAAAACAACAAACTGAGAAAGGAGGATCACTTGAGGCCAGGAGTTCGAGACCAGCCTGAGCAACATAGCAAGAGGCCATCTCTACCAAAAATAGAAAAATCAGCCAGGCATGGTGATGCACCTGTAGCCTCAGCTACTCAGGAGGCTGAGGCAGGAGATTCCCTCAAGCCCAGGAGTTTATGGTTGCTATGAGCTATGATCATGTCACTGCGCTCTAGCCTGGATGACAGAGTGATACCCTGTCTCAAAAAAAAAAAAAGCAGATAAGTCAAAAAATAAAATTTTTTGGCCTTTATCTCGGTGATGGGAAGACCAAAATATTAAAAACAAAATAACTTTGTTGGAGGATATATAGGTGTTTCATATCATTTTCTGTGCTTTTCTGCATGCATCAAATCTTTCAAATTTTGTTAATAAAAAGCAAACCAAACAGAAAGAGTGCTGTGCCCCCTAGCGACCGGTGCAGGCAGGCCCGGGAAGAGGCAGGAGCGGTCACTGTGCTCCGCCTGCCTGGAATCCCGGCTTCTCTGCCCTCTCCCGGCCCTGCCCACGTCCCGGAGATTCGGCAGCCCGCCTGACCGTAGGGCTTGCTGGCACCGCCCAGGCCCGCAGAGGCCGCTGGCCCGACGGCCAGAGGTGGTCGCCGGGACCTGAGACGCCGACGGCCGGGAGCCCGCTTCGCCCAGGCTCCCGCTGGCCCCGGACCTGGCCTCGCCGAAGGCCTGCAGGGGCCCCGTGTTGAGGACTCATTCCGGACCTTACCGCCAACTTCTCCAGGAGGGCTCTGGCCCTCGGGGCAGCTGAGGGCGGACCGTGGCCAGCCGCTCTGTCCGGCAGACCTTCCCCGGGAGACGACACACGCCCCTCATTCGCAGCCCGTCCTGTGCCGCCGCCCAGTTTTTATATCCACCACTTTTTCGTCCATGTATGAGCAGATCCTTCCTGATCAAAGTGTTTACGTTTTCTCTTGAAGAAGACTGGCAGTGGGAGGAGAGCAGGAGAGCGCGCGCCAGGGGCCGCGGGGCAGCGGCGGGCTGCGCAGAGGGAGACGGCGAGGCCTACGGAATGGACGGTTGGGCCGAAGCTGCGGAGGCCACGCCGGCCGGGTGGGCGCGGGCTCAGCCTGGGACCGCGGGGCCTTCTGGGCAGGCCGAGGGCCGGGGCTTGAACCTGCAGACCAGCAGAGGGCCACCCTTCTCCTGAGGGTCCTTCTGACCGCCCCTCTCGCCAGCGGGGACCGGAGCAGCCCAGCACTGCTGCTGCGGGTACAGGGGGGTCCCGGGGAACCCGTGGGGCCCGGCGTCCCACGCTGCCGCCCGCCCGCGCCGGCTGCCTTGACCACCGTGCTGGCCCGGGGGCGTCTCAGGGCAACGGGCGGACACTTGCCGCCGGCACCGAAGCTGCCAGGCACGGGAGCCCCCAGCGAGGGGCTGGCCTGGGGAACCTGTCCACGGTCGCGCTCTGGGTTCCCGGTCCCGGCAGGAGTTGGGCCACAGCCCCAGCGTTCGCCACCCTTCGCCAGTGATCAGGCGAGCGGACGCGGGCGGCCCACCAGGCCACCGGCGGGAGCCCGGAAAGGCTGCGCGACTGCAGGGCGGCAAGGGGAGCCGAGTGCGGACCCTGCTCCCGAGCTTCCGGAGGGCCTCACCCCACCCCTGCCTCACCGGGACCGGACCCCTCGGTGCCCCTTCCCTGCCCGTACAGCTCGCTGCAGGCCGCGGAGGGCCCTAGAGCCTTCGTTTTCTTTGAAAGGCAGGCTGGGAGCCCCTGCCAGCGTCAGCCCAAGAGCCCGGGCGCCGCAGCCCCACGTTCAGAGCAGGCGCGGCGACGCCGGCCACCGCCACGAGGTGGCGCCAGGAAACCGCGCTGAGACTGCCGGGCCCAGCGCGTCCCGGCCGCAGGCCACGTTCCTCCCCTCTCTCCAAATCGGGCCCCGGGGCCTCCATGCCACCGTCCGCCGCGGGTCCCCTCGCTCCCAAACCCGCACCGGGGCCCCGGTTCACAGGGGAGCCGGCTGGTGGGCACCCCCCTGCGGCCGCAAAGACGTCTCGTGGAAGGAGCCCACCAGGTGTGCAGCACACCCTCCCTGCAGGCCCTGGGGTACACTTTGCTCCTCCTGGATTGTGAAAGGCGCAGGGAGAGAATAGAAGGTGGAAGCGAAATTACAGAAGACATTGCCACTGGCAGAGCTCCGGCTGTGCCCTGCTGGGGCCAGTGCCTTACTCCAGAGGCCAACCTATGGTGAGTTGTATAATTATTTCATTATATTAATATATTACCGTGTGATAATAATAGAAACAAAGTGCACAATAAATGTAATGCACTTGAATCATCCCGAAACCATTGCCCTCTTCCCGGTCCGTGGAAAAATTGTCTTCCATGAAAACAGTCCCTGGTGTCAAAAAGGCTGGGGACCGCTGCAATACAACACAGTATGGCTAACCTTTACAGGGGTGCTCCTGCTGCTCCCCATTCTGTGGACTGAGAAACCAGAGCCTGGAGGGACTGGTGCCCTGCCAGGATGCACATCCACACTTGGGCCCCTCAGCCCTATGGAAGGGCAGGGGTGCTGACCACTGCATGTGGCCGGGAGTCACCCAGGCTCCTGCAGCCTGAGCATGCCGGGTCCCAAGCACAAGCCCCCTCAGTACCAACCCAGAGCTGGGGCCCTCTCCCACCCCCGCACCCCTGTCCTGGGAAGCAGCGGGAAGTCACAGGAAGAACAGGGGCTTTGGAGCCCGGAGACCTGTGCTGAAGCTTGTTCCGCAGGTGCCGGCTGTGTGATCTGGGCAAGTCATCCAACTGCACTCACGCCCAGCCTGGCGAGTTCTAACTATCAGAAACTAGATACACGAAATAAAACACCTGGTGTGTAGCAGGTGCTCAATGAATTATTATTAATACAGGAGTGTGGAGTGACTCCTAGTTTGTGCCAGGTCCTCTGCTGGGGTTTGAGGGACCCGAGAGACAATGAGATGTGACTGCTGCCCTCCAGGAGGGACTGCTGAGCAAGATAAGATTCCCACTCTTTCCCAGAGATCCAGGAGAGCCAGGTGTGGTGTGACTGAAGGGAACCTCGAAGGCTGCAAGAAGAGGTGGCGCTTTGCTGACCTTGAATGTGGTGGCCTGTTTCTTACACTGCAGATTTTACATGTGCTGCAGATTATAGTAATTGTCGCTACCTTTATTGAGTCTGGTTCTTCACCCACATTCATTCACCAAATGTGTATTGAGAGCCTTCTGGGTGCCAGGTTCCCTGCCGGGAGCTGGGCACAGCCTGAACAACGGTGACCGCCCACCTGCGGGAGAATGGACTTCAAACACCCTCTGAGCGCACGTTAAGGTGAGCGCTTCACAGGGAGGTCGCAGTCAGAGCCCAGCGGGCATCCCAAGGGTGGGGGGGCAGGGCCTCCTCCCTGACGAAGGCAGTAAGAGGGGGTGTCTCAGTAACAACTTTTAAAACAATAAGAACCGACTAGAAGCCGGTCTGCTCTTCATTATCACTAAGCACAGCAATTCTAAACAGTGTCCTCCCCCAAATTCTTTTGGTGGTTTAAGACCTCAACAATTGCTTTAGTTGTTGTTGACTTTTACTAATACATATGGAAGTCTCAAATTAACACATTTTTATTATTTATGCTTTAACAAACATTGCATGCTACTTGAAATTAATTGGGAGAATTCCCAGTTATTTAGCCACTCCCCATCGCTGGGAGACAGCTTCCCATGTTGGGTGGATTCAGAATTGTTTACACTCGCTGCAAAGTTGTCTGGAATCCCTGTTGTACTGTATTGTCCCGTGGTTAAACATTGGGTTTGAAATAAACGTTGGTAGCATAATTTTATGTGACCACTTGGAGTTTTTATTTGTTTAAAATTTTTCAGGGGGGAAGAT
Source organism: Cheirogaleus major (assembly GCA_963574435.1). Lineage (NCBI taxonomy): Eukaryota > Metazoa > Chordata > Mammalia > Primates > Cheirogaleidae > Cheirogaleus > Cheirogaleus major. Next base: position 7,265 of record CAUYPO010143089.1, on the reverse strand, counting down.
ATTTGAAAACCATTACAATTAATCCCCCAAAAAACACAGATATTGACATAACTGTAATTTCTGTAATTTGTTGTGAAATGAATTTTTCCTGAATTTCTGCCAAACTTATCCTATGTTTAAGGTTTTCCTTAATTATTTGTGTATCTATTGCTTCATGTGAAAAGAAATAGTGCCAAATAAAAATTAAAAATATTTCTTGGTCAATTATGATTGAAGATAGATTGACAAAACTGCCTATACTATTTTTAGAACATGAATATGAGAAGATCAATTTTGACAAAGTCTTCACAAATTTGCAGAAGTCTGGAAAACAAAGTGTAATGCTATTCATTACTGCAACAGATGTAGGCATATATTTTCCCTCCTGTCAAAAAACTTCATTAATTTAATTAAAAAGTAATAACCCACTACTTTTTTGTTCTATCATATTTGTATTATTTTTTACTAGGATGATAATATGAAATTCAGTAAAAGAAAAATCTAACTGTATTTTTGTTGGCTGTTATTATTATTCATGTCACAGTTATCACTGGAAGTAATGTTGTATAGAGGACAGGTGTTTAAAAAGTTACCTGCTGCGGTGTGGAATACTCCAGGTGTGACACTGCCGTGAGGGAGGGTGTCCCGGAGTAAGCGACATGCTGAAGGATGAGCTGCGGACAGCCAGGAAGAGAGGGTGGAGGGTGGAGGGTGCTCCTGGCAGAGGGAGGAGTGAAGGCCCAAGTCAAAGAGAAGCTTGGTGTGTAGGAGAAGCACCACCACTGTGGCTACAGCAGAGTAAGCAAAGTGAAGGCCCGGCAGGGGCCATGCGATTCAGGCAGCACTTGGTTGAGGTGTGAAAAAACCCAAAATAGTGACTTAAGTTAGATCTCATAACAGTTTCCAATAACCAAAGCCCCAAGGTAGGCAGGCAATCTAGGGCTAGTGTGTGTCTCGGTGTCAGAGACCAGGCTCCTTCTGTCTTAGTATTCAGCCTCAGCACTGGCTTCCTGCTCGTGGCCCAAGGTGGCTGCTAGAGTGTCAGCCATCATGTCTGCATTCTTGTCAGCAGGAAAGAGGAAGGGGCAAAAGAAGCCCCACCCCATCCTCACATGAGACCAGGACATGCTGCCTGTATCCAGTTGGCCAGGACTTAGTCGTGTGGCCCCACCTAGCTACAAGGGAAGTTGGAAAGTGGGCCCTTTAAATGGTTCTGCCCAACTACAAATAAGAAATTCACTTTCTAAAGAAGAAAAGGATGAATAATGGGGAAGGGGCAACCATTCTACCACATCATGAAAAGAATGTTGGTTTTTATCCTAAAAGCAATGGTGAGCCACTGAAGATTTTAAGACCAAGACAAGAATAGCCCAGCATGGTAGCTTGCTCCTGTAGTCCCAGCTACTTGGGAGGCTGAGTCAGGAGGATCATCTGAGGTCAGGAGTTTGAGGCTACGATGAACTATGATTGTGCATGTGAACAGCCACTACACTCCAGCCTGGGCCATCTCTAATTTAAAAAGAAGAAGAAGAAGGAGGAGGAGAAGGAGGAGGACAAAGGAGAAGAAGAAGAGTATGATCATCCTTGCATGTTAAGGAGAGAATAAGGAATGGACGGGCAACCAGGGCGGCCTCAGGGGAGCGGGTTAGGAGGCTACAGCAATAATCCAGTACGGGGGAATCGGATGTGGAAGGAGAGGTAGAGGACGGTATCAAAGATGCCAGGACTGCTCGCTGGAGGGTGGAAGCGGTTCCTGAGTTTGGCAAGAGTGGAAAAGAAGCAAGTTTGTCTGTGATGACATGAGTTCATTGTAAACTTTTGACATCGAGGCGCATGTAAGACACCCAAATGGGGGTGTCAGGTGGGCAGTGGAATACACAAGTCCAGAGCACAAAGAGAGGCCTGACAGGCAGATAGGAGCCTGCGGGTCATGGCGAGGACATGATATTTAACACCAGGGACCAGTGAACACAGGTGCAAGTGAGAAGGCCGAGCCTGGGGACTTCTGGCAGAAAAAGGCCGGAAAGAGAAGAAAGTGGAGACGGAGCCTGAGAAAGAGGCCGAAGACTGCAAGAACAGCAGGAGGGAACTCGTGGAAGCTGAAGGAACTGAGTGTTTTGATTAGGTAGGAGAGGTGGCCCCCATGTTAAGGCCAGTGGAAGGCTTCCCCTGCTCACGGCCTAACCTGGCCCCGACTGCTGCAGAGGCAGGAAAAGGATGGGGAAACGCTGGAGGCAGCAGTCAGCAACCTGGCTTGTAGACCTGGCTCCAGCACTGCCTCTCTGGAACTCACTCCTCATCTATAAAATGGGACGTGGCACCAACTACCATGGCAGTTATTGTCTGTTATTGTCTCTGTTATTGTCTCTCCACACCACGCCTCCTGACTCCCTAATAGAACCCCAGTTTTATTGGGGTAACTGTGACAGAGACTACCAATTGACCCAATATCCATTCTCCTTTCTTCCCAAGAAATGGAAGTTCTAGCTGAGCACATGACTGTCTAGCTAAAGACTACATTTCCCAGCCTCCCTTGCAGTGAGGTGTGGTCATGTGACTGCAGTGGGTTGTTACAGGAGAGGAACCCTGAGCTTTGGGAACCTGAATCTTTTATAATGGGACCTAAGCAAACTTGTCCTTTGATCTGGAGGAAAACACTATCTTCCAAAGCTGTTAGGCACATAAACCTCCTTGCAAAGACAGAACAAAAGGCAATCAGAATATATACAACTATTATATATCAACTTAAAAATACAAGGAAAAAAAGGTAATCAGTGCCTCTGCTCACATGCCATGTAGAAACATGAGAACATGGAGAATTAATTGCCTCCCAACATTGCACTAATATTGGATTATGAATGAATAATGGTGTAACTATGGCCACTAAAACATGACAAACTGTTGGCAGCTTCTGGGAAAGCTTCTCTTCTTCTTTCATGTATGTTGTCATGTCTAGACAAAATGCTTGGTGACAGGCAGCCACCTTGTGACCATGAGAAAAAACATGGCCAACACTCCAGCAGTGGCAGAGATGAAGGTTGAAAACAATCTTGGTCCATGATGAAGCTGTTGAGCCGCTCGATTACCCAGCACTGAAACTGCCTCACTCTGGCCACCTTGTTACAAGAGAGCATGCATTTCCTCGTTGTTGACAGCATTTGAGTCAGGGTGTTCAGGTATACGCAGCCTGCGTCGCTAACCAGTACAGCAAGCCTCCCTCCCTCCTGGAAGGCTAGCGGGCATCGCAAAAGCCCCAGGTGAGAAGCCTGGGGTGCTTCCCCATGAGAGACAGAGCTGGCACTGTCAGGGCGTATGGGGTGAAGTAGCTCATCCAAAACCATAGTCACTTGCCTGCCTAACAGTAGGGGACTGGACCAAGTCCTCCTTGGGGTCCCTTCCACCTCTGAGCTCTACAGCTATGTGACCCCACCTACCCTACCCAACACAGCTGCACCTACATTCCAGGGGCAAAGGCTCAGGGGAGGGCCCTGCACATCTCCTGGGGTGGTAAATGGGGAGAGGCGTGCAGGCAGGGGAAGTTCCCACTCAGTGCTCTGAAGGGGAGCTGACTCCGCCTGGTGTCCCCACTGTTCCCCAGCGTGGGAGGCCCCAGCAGGGCACGAGGACAGCGCTCTGCCCTCGCTCTGCAGCGGGGAGCTGCAGTCAAGGCTCTGGAGGGGGAGCAGACTTTGGGGGTGGGGACATTGAGAGGGGAGTCTGGACCACGAGGGGTGATTTGGGATTCTGGGGGAGGGCCCTGAGGAAGAGTGAAGGCTGGTGACACGCGCAGTTTCACAGTGTGGCTTAGGGCTGTGGGTGACAGACGGCTTGTCAGATCAGTTAATCAGGACTCATGGGCCCTTTGTTACCCTCCCACGGAGCCCGCTGGTGCAGGTTGGAACAGGAGATTTCTGGAGGTGCAGGCTTTTATAAGCTGAACATGATTCTAATGGGGATTTCAGGCACCCTGAGCCAGCTGGTGTGTGTATGGGGGGGGTGGTATTTGGGGGAAAGGAAGGTATTTTATCACTCCTCAAATCCTTAAATTACTCTCTTTTTTCTTCAAAAATATAATTTTTGAATTAAATTCAAAATTTGGGCCAGGCGTGATGGTTCACATCTGTAATCTCAGCACTTTGGGAGGCTGAGGAGGGAGGATCACTTGAGGCCAGGGTTTGAGAGCAGCCTGGGCAACACAGTGAGACCCCATCTCTACTAAAATTTTTTTTAAAAATAGCTGAGCATGGTGGCTCATGCCTGTAGTCCCAGCTACTTGGGAGGCTGAGGCAGGAGGATCGCTTGAGTCTGGGAGTCCAAGGCTGCTGTGAGCTGTGATGACCCTACAACTGCCCTCCAGCCCAAGCGACAGAGCAAGACCCTGTCTCAAAAAAAAAAAAAATCTAATTTAACTATTGAGCACCTAAAGGGTGCAAAGACACGATTTCCACCGTCTGCTGGCTGGACATGCTGGAGGGGCAGATGGAACAGGTGACATCACTTACCCTTCAGCTTGCTTCCTCCAGGTGGCCTTCCTGGAGCAGCATGCCCCCCCCCAGCTGGGTCACCCTCCCGCTCCCCAGTCAGCCCAGCAGCCCTGTGGCCCTCTGTCTTAGCCCAGTCAGCACCCCCACTGAAACTGGCCCTGTGTGGACTCCACCCACCAGGCTTGAGTCCCAGCACGTTGCCAGGCACAAGGAGCAAGGCAGGGGAGGTGCCCTGAGAGGCTCAGCATGCTCCGGGCTGAAAAGGAGATGAAGCCCCTCTGGGGGACCCGGGGGGGGGACTCGGGGAAGAGATGGACAGAAGGAAGGGGCTGGGCACGGGGCTGACCTGCCAGGCGGAGGGAAGGGTGGCAGACGTGGAGGGCAGGAAGACAGGCGGAGGCTGGATGGGGCGTGCTGGGCGGCGGGGCGGGCGAGAGGACGCTGAGCGGGGAACTAACACCGTACCTGTACCAGCGCGACTGTGTGCCCAGCACCAGTACAGGCACTTTGCGTGCACTCGCTCTTTTGATCCTCACTCCAGCCCTGCAAGACGGATATCACTAGCGTCCCCATTTAATGGCTGAGGCCCTGCAAAGACCAAGTGGCAAAGCAGGACTTGAACCTCAGTCGCTCTGACCCTTTCCTCACCAGGGGCTGACATTTATTGAGCACTAACTGCGGGCCCCATGCCTTATAGATACCATTTCTCTTCATCGTCACAACTGCCCTGGCTGGAACTCATCAGGGGTCACTTAGGCTTCAAAGGCCCTGCCTGCATTTCTAGCCACTGTGCGACACTGTCACCGCTCCCCACCCTGGGAAGTGGCATCCATCTTTACTCCCGTGAAAGTTTCAGCATAGGGCGGGCACGGGGCAAGTCCCCAGCGCAGGCCAGCTCCTGTCTCCTGCCCTGCAGACCTGCCCTCCATGAAGCAGTTCTGGCCCTGTGTGGCTGCCACCTCCAGGGTGATGCCCAAAGAGCCACACCTCCTGGCACTGATACCCAGGTATGGCCCCTCCCACATTTCATAGGGTGACTCTTGTAAACGACAAGATATTGCAGAACTGACAACGTGGGGCTTCCGAGGAGGCATGAAGGCACTGCAGCATCCGCCCTGCTCTCAGCCTGGGCCGCGTGCTCTGGGGAAGCTGACCACCATGCCACGGGGATACGCAAGCAGCTCTATGGCCACAGCCCACACAGCGAGGAACTGAGACCCCTGCAACAGCCACGTGAGTGAGCCACCATGCAAGTGGCTCCTCCAGCCCCTGTCAAGCCTTCGGACGACTGCAGCCCTGGCCAACATCTCAACTGCAATCTCACAAGAGACCCCAAGCCGAACCGCTCAACCGAGCAGCTCCCAGATCCCAAGCCACACTTGGTAAGTTTTGGAATAATCTGTTACTCATTAATAGACAACTAATGCACACACCATTCAGAGTCCGGCTCGGAGTGTGGGTATCTTTACCTCTGTGGGCATATCTCCTCGGACTTTCTGCGGAACTTCAGATCTGCGCAATCGGCAGCCCTCAGGAAGGTCCCTCAGGCACTGGCAACTTGGCACGGCCCAGACACGCGTCTCTTAAATCCACTCCCTACCGTGGTCCAGGCCCTCTCGGTCTCTCCCCTCGATTACTGTCATAGTCTCCGCACGATTGTCCTGCCTTACATAAAAGGCTGCAAAGAACAAAATGCCAAAATGCCAGTGGGTTACACTAGACAAGAGTGTATTTCTCTCTAACATTCAAGAGGGCCAGACGCAGGCGGTCCAGGGCTGGCGCCACAAGCCACGGCACCAACACCCCAGGCTCCTTCTACCTGGCTGCTCTGCCCCAAGCTTTCCTCGTGGTCTAAAGTAGCTGCTCATACTCCAGCCATCATATCCACATTTTATCCATTAGAAAGAAGTTAACTAGAGAAAAAGAAAACAACCCTTCCCTTTAAAAACATATTGCTCATTTCCCACTGACCATATCTAGCAAGGGAGGCAAGGAAACACAGTCTATTTTGAGGGTCAAAATGTGTCATGTGCTCAGCTAAAAATACAGAGGTTTAGTAGGCAGGAAGAAGGGGAGACCAGGCATGTGGGACACACTGTTACCCAGTAACAGGGTTTTATTATTACTCGTGTTTGTTTATTTTTCATTATAAAATATTACAGCTTAGAAAGCTGAGGCTCAGGGAGGAGCCACAGAGCTGGTGGCTGTGCCAGAAGTAGACCCCCGCTCCCCGCAACCCCGCCCCCTCTGGCCTGCTTCCTCAGCAGGGATTATTTTATAATCAGAGAGACAAAACATACAAGGAAAGAGCATTCCACTCTGACCTAAGTTACAAAAGAAATTGAGAACAAGTATTTGCAGTTACATCTTTCAAAATTAAAGAAAAAAGGGCATGACCCCATGTTTCAAGGAGGCAAACACGTTCCTGGCCCAATTCTTGGAATCAGGAGAAATTATTACACTTTACTTTCTTTTCACCTCAGGTTCTCTGCCTTGCACCTGTAGAACAGAAGCCATTTTCTCCCTTTACATGAAACTTATTGTTGGGTGATGTTAGTAAAGGGAAACAAAGATGAAATATGTTGGAGCCGCTTAATTATTTTTTAATTTAATTTTACTTTTTTAAATTCACAAAAATTGTATACAAGAGCTGCTTAGTTTTTATTATTATTGTCATTATTATTATTATTGTTATTTTGAGACAAGGTCTTGCTCTGTCGCCCGAGCCACAGTGCAGTGGCCTCATTATAGCTCACTGCAACCAACTCCTGGGCTCAAGCGATCCTCCCGTCTCAGCCTCCC
>CAUYPO010143083.1:0-12058 GCA_963574435.1 Cheirogaleus major | reverse complement strand
TCTATAAATCTGTGGATAAACCTGTGAGCATGTGTGACTGAATTATAACTGTGAATGTATGTAAACATGCCTGTGAGAGTGAATTGAGCTGGTTCATGTGTGACAGTTAAAGTGAGTTTACTTGTGTGCTTAAGTGAATTTCTATGTGTATTCATGTGTATGAGTCAATTTGTGAGCATGTGCATAGATGTTAGCATGTTCATATGTGAGTGTTAAGCATGTTCATTTGTGCAAGCTTGATGATGAGTATATTTCTGAGTATGTGTGTGCATGTGATTGTGTATGTGTGTGGATGTTGATTATGTTCTTGTGTGAGTGCATTAATGAGTATACATATAAGTCCGTGAGCAGGTTCATTGTGTGTGGATATGGATGTGATCATGTTTGTGAGTATATACGTGTGTGTGCAGTGAGCATGTTCATGTGTTTGAATGTATAAGCATAACTGTGTGTGTTCATATGTGAGTGAATGTATGCATATAGGTGAGTGTATTTGTGTTTGAGTAAATGTGCAAAGATGTTTATGTCTGAGTAAATAAGTGAGCATGTCTGTGTGCATGTTAAAATGTGAGTGTGAGTGAATATGGGAGCATGAGTGAATGAATGTGTGACCATGTTTGTAACTAAATGTGTGTTTATGTGTTTATGTGGGAGTGATGGTATGTCTGTGTGTATTCATGTGCAAGTGTGAATGTGTGAGAATGTGTGTGAGTTTGTTCATGTGTGAGTGATAGTGTGAATGAATGTGATTCTGTGTGAATGTGTGATCATGTTTCTGAGTGTGCACTGATGTGTGTCAAAGTTTTAATGTGTTTACATGTCTTTATGACCATATAGACTTTTGACTGTGAACTTGTTCACAAGTATGAACTTGTTCGTGCATGAGTGATTGTGTGAGTGTATGTTCTTGTTTTTGAATGAATGTGGGAGCATGTCCATGTGTGACTGTGTTCATGTATGAGTGTAAGTGAATGTCGGGCACATGAATGTGTTTGAATGTGAGTGAGCAAGCATGTACATGAGAGAGTAAATATATAAGAATGTCTCTATGTAAACGTGTTTATGTGTGAATGTGAGGAGTTTATGTGTGAAAGTAGGAGTGCATGCTTGAGAGAATGCATGTGCATGTTCATATGTATGTGATGTTTGAGTATGTCCCTGTGAATCAATTTCTGAGCATGTTCATTTGTGTGAGCATAAGCATGTTCAAATGAAATCATATGCATTTTCACATTTTGAGCATGTGTGAATGTATATGTATGAATTTTAAGCTTATTTTTATAGATGAATATGTGAGCATGTTCATATCTGAGTGAATGTATAAGCATGTTCATGTGTATGTTAATGAAGAAGTTTGTATGTGTGATATGAAATTTTAAGTGACGTGTGTATATGTCTGAGTGTGTATAGGTTTATGAGTTAATGTGTGAGCATGTTCATGTGAGCATATTAATGTCTTATTGTGTTCATGAGTGCCTGAGCATGTTTGTGTAAATGAATGTAAGTTGTGCATTTATGGGAATATTATCCTTTTTGTGAATTCATTCATGAGTTTTGTGTATGTTAAAATATAAATATGTTCAGTAAATGAATATGTGAGCATGTACAAGTGAACAAGCATACGGCAGTATCTAAATGTGTGTGCATGTTCATGTTTGAATTAATGCTTGAATGTGTTCATTTGCAAGTGAATATGTGAGTGTGCCTGTGAGTGAGCATGTTAGTGTATGTGTATGTTCATGCATGTAAATGAATATGTGATTATATTCATTTGTGAATATGTGAACATGCTTGTGTATATTGTTTTAATGTACAAGTGTGACTGAATGTGTGAGCATGTGTCTGAGTATGATTCTTTCTCGTGAGGTTTTTCTTCAGGCCTCTGTGTTGTCATGTCCACTAGTAAGACTCAAATATGGCCATGGATTTTATTTTATTTTTTATTTATTTATTTTTTATTTTTTTATCAGTTTTATTTTTTTATTTTTTTTATTTCAGCATATTATGGGGGTATAAATATTATGGTTACGTACTTTGCCCATGCCCCCCCCCATGGATTTTAAAATGTATAGTAAACTATAAGGTGTTATATACAAATAAACTTTCATTATTCCCTATTGTTTCAAAGCTGTGTATAATCAGCTATACAGCAAGGCCATTATTCTCTGTGTATTGCATCATGCTCCTGCTATGGAAATATGCATGACCCTCATGATTCAGCCTACCGGCGTCACTACCGGCTGACTGCCCAGAAAAGCTGCAAAAAGAGAAATGTGTACTCTAAGCCCAATGCTTCAGAAAGCAAAGTACTATTGGAAATAAGTGTCTGAATGACAACTGAGAAGTAAATGGATCTCTGTGTTAGGGCACAGCCTACACTCCAGCATTCAGGGCTATTGTGAATAAGCCCTAGCAAAATGCTACATAGTGACCGGGGTTTCTAGAAACACAATTTTTATTATAGCCTTGCAGGCCCCCCACATGCCTTTAGAGCAGGGGTTCCTCAAACTTTTTAAACAGGGGTCCAGTTCACTGTCCCTCAGACCGTTGGAGAGTGCGCACTGTGGGCCTGGGACGAGTAGGCTGCTAAGCAGGACAGGCAGCAGCGGCAAAGACACCCTGCGGGCCAGATAAATGTCCTCGGAAGGGCCGCATGTGGCTCGCAGGCCGTAGTTTGAGGACTCCTGCTTTAGAGTATAGAAGCTCTGTTAAGTAGTTAATAAATTCCAGTGGGGCCAAGCAGCCAGCCCCGTTCCTCTCCATCCCTGGATCCAACTTCTTGTCCTAGACCATTCTGTGCCACTCAATCAACTCCATCCCCTTCGGTGGAATCTTGGGAACCCTGAAGGGCCAGCACAGAGCCCCGTCCAAGGGCTCCTACCTGAAAAAGCAAGTGGGAACTGAAATGCAGGCCACATACCCCTCACCAATCCCTGTGTCCGGCACAGAGATGCAGCCCAGAGGAAAGAATACTACATCAACGTTATCTACCCAGAGGGGCTGCCTTACGTGCTAGCTACGTGCTAGGATGAGAACTTAGCTAAGGTATAGCCACATCTCTAAGAGGATAATTGAAAGAGACACATCTAGATAAGGTTCCTAAATGCCATCTTTGGAGTGACAGCCACAGCTATCACTGTGTTGCTGTTCTCCCTGACGAGCTCAGGAAGGCAAGTAAAGTGGTGAGGGTAGCCACTTTTCTCCATAGCATCCATCAGAATGTCAGAGCTCAAAGAAAGGGTGAATGAAGGAATGAATGAAACATTTCATTCTATAATATCAGGGTTCCTATGGCATGCCAGGCACTGGCCTAGGTGAAGCCCTCAGGGAGCTGCTTTTCACATCATGGTGGCAACCAGTTCTCTTGCCCAGAGAGAAACAGCTCTGCTAGCTTTCCCATGCTCCTCCTCCTCCTCCTCTTCTTACCACCCCATTCCCCCCTTCTCAAGGAAGTAACAAAGCTCCTATTTTAACCTGACCAGGGCACAGTCACTAAGGCCTCTACGTGTAAACTGGGGGGTGCGGGAAAGAAGGAGGAATAGGTTAAGCCTTAAAATTCTATTCTACCTCAAACACAGAGGGAAATTTGACTGAGTCTAGTGGGAAGCCTCACAGGGAGTTCTAGGGATCCCTAAATCCTAAAGCCCTTGGCCCAGTTTCCCTGATGCCCTGCTTGATAAAAGGAATTTGGATGTGGGTGGGGTTGTGAGCTTTCATGGAATAGGTGTGACTGCTTGGATCCTGCTTGCCACTGCTGACCTGACAGACCTGGGGATGGGCTTGGGCTCAACTTGCCTGTGGAGTAGACAATGGTTCAAATGGGTTTTCAGTATTATTGATGTACTGACTACTACTTATCTGGGCAGTATTTTCCTTCCTATCTTCACTGTTCTTTACTCTCATCCCACTTCCTCTTTGTCCTGGCTTCTCTATTCACCTGTGTCCAATGCCTGTTCTCGTTCTCCTGCTACATCTTGCATCCATCGATTAAATGTAATTCAACATGTATTCTAGTCTGTTCACTCCTTGATTCCTAGAATCTCACTCTCTTTCAGAATAAAGTTATAAATATCTACCCAGATCCTCTTTCTTCCCAGATAAACACCCCCAGCAACTTTAGCCTTGCCTCCACAGTGTTTACTGTTCCCCAGTTCTCCTGGCTGGGCTTCCTCTGTAGAGCATGCTGCAGTTACTGATGGTATGGAGGCTACCTCTAAGGACAAACACCTCACCCCACTGTGTTCTGCTTTGGTCTCTGCTCACTCCACCCCTGCTATCCACTCCATTCAGAGTGTAGCTGTTTTGCCTACTGACCTCCCTACACACACACACACACACACACACACACGTCCCAGACTTAGAGCCTGTAGTGCCCCCTTATGTCTAAAGAAGGTCCTGAGTTGTTCTTGCCCTCACACCTTCATCCATTTGGCCAAATCAACCCAGGGACCCACCTTTTCTCATATGCCCCAGGTCTGTATGCAAAAAAATCTTAATGCAAACCTTCCTCACCTAAGGCATCAGGTACAAACAAATCAGAGTCTATGTGAAAGATGGTGGTGAGGTGCCTTGGAGATAATATGGACTGTCCACACCTGAAAATCCCTGGGGTTGGTCCTTGCCCCTGCTCCCAGCCCCTGGCCATAAAACAGTAGAGAGAACGTGCTTGGTGCACTTAAATGGTTGTTGGTTAGCCTTTGCAGAGAAACTCGAGAACAAGGAAAGGAGGAAATGCAGTAGCTACTTCTTTGAGACCCACCATTGTTTAACCCAATTGATCCAAACTCTGGTGTCATGCCAAGGAAAGCTGGCTGTGCCCTAACACCTGAATTCCCATATATCCAGACCTCTCTCCCTCAAAAGTCTTGGCCTCTTCCCTAGGGGCCCCACCTAGAAAAGACACTGCTATCTGTGTAGGGTAAGATTAGTGGAAGAGTCTGCCTTCTGCCCTTTCCACCCTAGCTTCCTAGTCCCCAGATAAACACTCACTTTGAAACCTGGGGGCAGCACCTTATACCCTCACACTCTGGAGGGAGTAATGGAGCAAAGGGAAAGCAATAGTTAAGTGACCTACCTATATAAATCCAGGGCCCAGGGTGATGGCCTTGGTTTTCTAGGTGGAGTAATTCAGGAAGATGACGACCAAGGCCTGATCTAGGGAGATCAATGGAGAGATAAGGACAGAGTTAGGATGTTTCCAGAAAACTTGGTAGGAGGTGAAGGCTTGTAGACAAAGGGGGAAGTGTCTGGGGTCTGAGTAGACAAAGTAGACTGGACAGAGACTCATGAAGTAGACTATACAGAGAAGACCATGTGCTCAGTTTTGAGCAAACTATATAGGGTGAGTGCCTAGGGTGCAAAGAATGTGTGCTCAGGTGCCCTCCCCATAGAGCAGGGGTCCTCAAACATTTTAAACAGGAGGCCAGTTCACTGTCCCTCAGACCATTGGAGAGTGTGCAAAACACCCAGCGGGCCAGATAAATGTCGTCGGCGGGCCGCATGTGGCCCACGGGCGGTAGTTTGAGGACGCCTGCCATAGAGCATGACAGATCGAACAGAAAACCCCAGCTTGAGAAGCACAGCACTCTGTAGCCTGCACACCTATTTCTGTGGGTAATGCTTCTCCAGCCACACCAGGGGGTACACTTTAGGCTTGGTGTCATCACAAGGGAGTGTAGAGAGAGACAGCAGAAGGCCTCTTGTATATGAAAGCAGAGAAATGAGAGAAATTCCAGGGGCAGAGCAAAAGGCCTGGGGATTGGAGGCCCCAGAGTGCTCCATTGTAGGTCTCTGCAGGGTTAGGAAGGTGGGATCTGGAGAGGCAGAGGTTGGCCCTCTCCCAACCTCCCTAGGAAGTGAAGTAGACACTTCTCTCTCTCACCAACACAGTGAATAGGAGGTGACCACAACAAAGGTACAGGGTGATGAGCAAGACACAAAACATAGACATGAGAGACACCTGTTTGAGTTAGGATTTTAGCCCATTTCCAGGACATGGGTGTTTGTATGTATGTGTGTGCTTGTGTGTAGACACTTTACTTCCTAGGGAGGCACTTGTATTCCCTAGAAGTCTCAGTCATCACCAGGATTTATACTGATGTGAAGGCATCAAGGGGTCAATTATGGTACAAGACCTAAATAATATCTGAATGTGTTCGTCAGTCAGCAATTTACATGTAGATCACACAGAAATATGCAAATCTGAGAGAGAGGGAGAGGGAGAGAGGGAGGGGGGAGAGAGGGGGAGAGAGGGGGAGGGAGGGGGAGGGAGGGGGAGGGAGGGAGAGAGAGAGAGAGAGGGAGGGAGGGAGGGAGGGAGGGAGGGAATGTGTGTGTGTGTTTTCACTAAAAGTCTCATGTGGGATTGTGGAAACCACAGGGCTCTCTGCTAGAACCTTGCCCAACTACCTTTTCCCCTCCTGGATACATATTCATTTCTGGTTTGCCATGTAAAAACTTCGATTATCTTCATCAAAATTTCATTTTGCAATTTTCCAAATATGTGTGCATTTGTAGGTGTACAGCCTGGGGAGTGCTATTGGTGGGCTGGTTTGCTGTGTTTCAGCTCTTTTCAACCTAACACAAAGGTTTCAAGTGTCTAGAAGTGCCTTACCTTCAAAATTTGGTCTTAGATGAACATAATATCCCATTAGCACCCAGTCCAAAACTTTTTGAACCACAGCCTCATCTGCAAAGTTTTTGGTGAAACAGAGAAGTCACTGGTTATCAGTAAATGCCACTGTGCTTCTCAGAGAACAACAGAGAACAAACACCCAGCCACCAACTTTCCTAGGCCTTCCATTCTCCTGCTCACATGCAGACAGGTCCAGCCATAGGTGTATACACTCTTCCCACCCCTCCTCTCTTCCCAAGGTAAGTCCCAGAAACATAGCAGTGAGGCAGACTCCTCCTTCCCGCCCCAGCTTTTATCCAGAGGGTGGGGCACAAAGACTTTATGTTACCAAGCAGGATGAGGTGGTAGGGGAAATGCATTCTGAAAAGTGGAGAGGGAAGAAGTAGGCATCTAGGAGCTCTCGAAAATGCATTATTTCAACCCCTAATGGGCCCCACCTTACAATCAGTATGGACACAGCTCTCCAGGTTAGCAGGGGTCCTCCTTCCAGGGGCACGTGATTGACCCAGGAAAAGTAATATTACACCTTCACTGCCCTCCTGAGCTGAGCCAACCAGTCTCCTGTTCTCCACGAGCCAACCAGTCTCTTGTTCTCCACATCAAAGTCACATTTCCCCTACCTGGCCTGGGACTTGGCATTTCATTGTCACATTCACGTCAACTTTGCTCTTGTACACCTGTTTTTCAGGGCTGGGCATATGGCATATGATGCAGAGAGACAGTCTTGCTCATGTAGCAATGATTTATGAGCCTCGCCAAGTGAGGCCATTTCAGATTGAGGCTCAGGGCTGTCTTCACAAAGATATCCATTCTGGGAGCTCGCATTTTTCTCACAAATCATGTGCTTTCAGCCTAGAAGTGTCTTGGGTGAACACATGTAAGGACCTAGCTGTCGCTCTTCAGAGAGCTGGACTTTCCAGAGGTCTCTAATGTGCTCGACTAAGACACTTGAGATCATCAGCAGGGTCATCTCACCAAAAGCAGCTTATGAATGAGAACAGGCCCTAGGCATCACTGGGACTCTCAGTATATTTCACACATTGACAAAGGAACTCCAAGCCCCTGCAAATCTGAGACAGAGAGTGTGTTTTCACTAAAAGTCTCATGTGGGATTGTGGAAACCGCAGGGCTCTCTGCTAGAACCTTGCCCAACTACCTTTTCCCCTCCTGTATACATATTCATTTCTAGTTTGCCATATAAAAACTTATCGATTATCTTCATCAAAATTTCATTTTGCAATATTCTAAATGTGTGTGCATAAACTATTCCTGAATTAAAGCAGTGCATCCCCATCTGTTTCCAACCACACTTTACCTATGTGCCAGCACTCAGGGTCTGTGGCCACTACAAATGCGTATTTCCTTGTGATCTACATGTAAATTGCTGACTGACGAACACATTCAGATATTATTTAGGTCTTGCACCATAATTGACCCCTTGATGCCTTCACATGAGTGTAAATCCCGGTGATGACTGAGACTTCTAGGGAATAGAAGTGCCTCCCTAGGAAGTAAAGTGTCTACACACAAGCACACACAAACATACAAACACCCATGTCCTGGAAATGGGCTAAAATCCTAACTCAAACAGGTGTCTCACATGTCTATGTTTTGTGTCTTGCCCATCACCCTGTACCCTTGTTGTAGTCACTTCCCATTCACCGTGTTGGTGAGAGAGAGAAGTGTCTACTTCACTTTCTAGGGAGGTTGGGAGAGGGCCACACATGGTGAGGTAGTCATCAAAAACATGAACTTTAGAGGCCCTTTGTGGCCAACAAAGGCAACTAAGGGACCTGAAAGGCATTGCTGTAGGGAGTTCATGTTCTAGAAGGCATGAATTTAGACTAATCAATGCCTGTGGTAAGAGTGACACCTAGAGGGGTGTCACTCTGTAACTTAAATAGGAGTTCCTTGAGGAGGCCATTATGTCTGTCAAACGAGCTGCCTGGGGCCTATAAGGAAAGCTCCATTTACTGCCTTCTTCGAGAGCCTAGCATTGTGTATTCTGAGAAGTGATCAGTGCTTTCGCCATAACAGTAATGTCTACAACTCCAACGGGGATAAGGAGTAGCCTGTTGAGGCCTTGTACTATGGCTTTAGTAGTCCATCCTCATTATTTGCAGATTCCATATTTGAGAATTCACCTACTAGATAAAACTTAATACTTGCAGTGCTTTTGCAGACATTTATAAACATGCACAGAGCAGCAAAAAAAAAAAAATGACTCATCTGCAAGTGTTCCCAGCTGAGGTCAGACAAGGCAATACTCTGCCTTCTTATCTCAGCTCTCACGCTATAAACAAATGGCCTTTTTGCAGTGTATTTAGTACAGCGTTGTTGAAATTTTTATACTTTTTGTTAATAATTTCACTGTTTAAAATGCCCCCCAAGCATACTGCTAAAATGCAGTCTAGTATTCCTATGCACAAGAATGCTGTGATGTGCCTTGTGGAGAAAATACATGTTTTAGGCATGAGTGATAGTGCTGTTGTCCATAAGTTCAGTGTAAATTGACAAATAATATATATTAAGTGTCTTTAAACAGAAACATACATAAAACAAGGTTATATATTGACTGGCTGATAAAAATGTTGTGACCAGAGGCTTGCAGAAAGTGAGCCTGTATTTATTTACTCTAGGTATGATGTTTAATAGTCATTAATGCAGTGTTCACAGTGACTTTATAGAATATAATTACCACAAATAACAAGAATCAACTGTATATGTAGAGACATCTGTTATCTTGTGCAATAGTCTGCTAGTGCTGCCGTAATAAAATACCATAGACTAGATGACTTAAACCAGCGGTCCCTAACCATTCTGGCAGCTGGGACCAGTTTCATGGAAGACAATTTTTCCCCGGACAGGGTGGGGATAGTGGGGGTGGGGGAGGTGGAGATCAGGTGGTGATGCAAGCAATGGGGAGCAGCTGTAAATACTGATGAAGCTTCCCTCACTGGCCCACAACTCGCCTCCTGCTGTGTACCCCCCACCCCCATTTCCTAAGACTCATGGAAGACAATTTTCAATTTTTCCACAGACAGGGATTGAAGGAGCAGCAGAGCTCTGCAGCCCAGTCCCTAACAGGCCATGGACTGCTATCAGTCCATGGCCCAGGGATTGGGGACCACAGACTTAAACAACAGAAATTTATTTTTCCATAGTTCTGGAGATTAGAAGTCTGAGATCAAGGTGCCAGCAGTGTTAGATAATGATGAGGCCTCTCTCCTCGGCTTGCAGATGGCCATCTTCTTTCTGTTTCCTCAGCTGGCAAGAGAATAAACTCTTTGGTGTTTCTTTCTCTTCTTATAAGGACACTAGTCCTATCAGATTAGGGCCCTATCCTATGACCTCTTTTAATCTTAATTACCTCCTAAAAGATCCTATCTCCAAATACAGTCACATTTGTGGTTAGGGCTTCAACCTATGGATTTGGAGAACATAATTAAGTGTATAACCCCCTGCTTTATATACTGGGTATCTCAGAGTTCTTTACTCCAAAGGGGGTAACTCTAAGGCAATGGCCCAAGAGTTTGTAAAAATGTACTTACTGATGGGGCCATTTGTTGGTCAGGGTATCCAGTGCTAAAATGACTGCCTGAAGTTTGGCAAAACTCTGTACTTGTCCTTTATCAAAGACATCCTGGTTAAGGAATGGAAAGCAGTAATATGTATGATGGTGAAAATATCATCTGTGGTATACAAACTCCCATTGCTATTCACTCAGTTGATCCCAAAGAGCTCCTCAGGTAGCCAAGGGGGTCTGGGAGAGGGATGACCTCCTTTGGCACCATGACATCTGGAAAGGGACTGAGGATAGGGGAGGCTGTGCCCTCCTGCTTGCAGGATATGCCAGGGCGCCAGATTTGGCTCCATCCTTTATCAAGGAGGCTTAAGTAACCATCCTGAGCTCATGGGGTGCTGGTTCCATGATACAAGGCATACAGGGCATCTAGGTTAACAGAAAAAAAGCCAAACTCTGTAAAATAATATAAAGAGATTTTAAAAGAAGTCTTGAGCAAGTGGACTCCAGGTCATGGTCCTCAAATTTGGCTCAGAATAAATCTCTTTAAAATTGTTTTATAGAGTTTGGCTTTTTTTCCGTTAACAAGATTGGCGCCAAGACGTGGGGCTCAGAGAAGACTCAGGACCACTGAAGGAGAAGCCCAAACTCGGCGCCAGGTACTGGTATGGCCCGTTTTGGGCCCTCCAACTCCGAGCTTCTCCTTTGGCAGAACTGGTAAGTCCTTCTGAGCTCCGGACCTCGGGTTTTTGGTTGATGGTCTTGGTTACTCTGAGCTGGTTCTTTTCCTAGGAATTGTTGTTTGGGATCCTAACTTAGATTTGGAGGTGCATTCTAAAGGGTCTTTACCATTGTGTCTTTATCCTAAAATTGATCTCAATTGGCTTGTCTATGAATTTTTGAAAGAGGAAACTGAACTGTCTTATTTGTAGATAAATAAGAGACTGAGTTCCTCAGTTCTGAAGAGAAGAGGCATCTTAATCTCTTCCCAGCCTTGGCAGCCCTGGGTGACCCAGATCCTGAGTGAGAGTTGCCTGGGGCAATTCCCTGAGGCTTGAGTGACCCTATAGGGAACCCTCCAATAAATTAATTAAAAGAAGGCTCATCCAGGAAACACATATAAGAGCTGACCCCAAAGAGAGGAACTGAGACAAGTAAGAGGGTGGGACGACTCAGTGGTGAAACACTGAGGAGCCCCACCCACAATCAGCATACTCTGATCCAGGACACCAAACCTTGTATTACAGTTCAGTTGCTTCTTTTAACGAAAAATGGGAAAGCCTTTAAAAATGAGGAAAGACAAAGAAAATTACCCCCATTGGGCACCCCTGTTGGTTTGTGGCACCTCTACTTGCAAGCATTTTGGTAAATGAAAAGATTCAAAGGCATGCCAGGTTTTCTAGGGCTCCAGCTGGTTATAGCTAATTCTTGTGCACAAATTACATCAAATTACATGAATTACATAAAGGAAAATTTGCAGCTCAAATGGTTGACCTACCACTATAGAGTTAAAATGTCTCAAGCTATTTCTCTCTCTTTTCTGGCTACTCTAAAACATGCTAACTTTTTCTATTGATGTTAACACATTGCGTACCGCTCACGAGTTTTCTCGTTTTTCACGCGCCATCTGTTATGGACCTTAGATGTCAACACACTGCGTTGTCCACATCGAATGAAGCGATCTCATTGGTGGAAACCGTGCAGGTCAATCTACGAAAAACTATATAATTGCACGAACCCATAAAGCATTGCAGTTATATTGTATTTTGGTCATTTGAATAGTCTTCGTCTTCAAGTTCCTGGCGCTTTTAGAAATGCCCCCTCTCAGAAAAAGGAAGGAAACCAATGAAACTGATACACTTCCGGAAGTATTTAACGATAATTTATCAGATATTCCTAGT
>CAUYPO010143081.1:0-29391 GCA_963574435.1 Cheirogaleus major | reverse complement strand
ACGAAGAGAAAAGTGATTACAATGGAAATGAAAGTAGAAATAATTAAGCATTTGGAGAAAGGCCAGATGCCATCATTCACTGGGAAGGTATTAGGCTTCAGTCGCTTGACCATAGGAACAATTATAGAGGATAAAGTAAGAGTAATGGAACATATGAAAGGCAGCACTCCAATAAAAGCATCAATTATTACTAAGCAGTATAGTGGATTAATTATTGAAATGGAAAGGTTATTATTGATTTGGTTAGAAGATCAAAATAAGCATAATATTCGTATTAGCCTAGTGTTGATGCAACATTAGATGAGTGTTAACCCTAAATATTCCTTTTTGACATTTCTCTTATGTCCTAGCTTAACTTTTTGTATGAGTTCATTTTTATGTTCTGTTTATTTAAATTAAAAGAAAGAGAACAATAGTTTCTGTATCTTATTACAGTATAGTAATATTATTATTATTACAATATTACACTGTATTATTATTACCACATGTGAGCCATTATAATATTATTGTTATTATTATTATTATTATTACCCTATATGCACTGTCCATCAGTGATCTGAATTACATACAAATCTGACCTAAAGACGTTCTCAGGAATGTATCTCATCCATAACCCAGGGACTGCCTACACTCACATTGTGGAACATTTTTATTTGATGCCTGATCTCATCAACTGAGGGAGAGTCATGATACCCTGCCTGAGAGGTTAGCATCCCTACAACATCACTTAAAAATCATGAAAAATATCTCTAGTACATGCAGCTTCACCATGGTGGCCACCATGAGCTTTGACTCAATATCAAAGAGATGATATTGAAGAATAACCCATCTCTTTTGAATGAACCCTTCCATAATGTGTGTGAAACATAAGAAGAGATTAAGTTTAGTCTGAAAAACTTCTTGGATGCTTGTTGACTACACTGTTCGTTATGACTAAAAACAAACAAATAGAACACCCTATGCTAATTGTAGCAGACTCAGGAAGCCTGAGGGGGATAAAAGTTTTATATAACAACAACAAAAAAATGATGGTAAATAGATGGGAATCCATATTAACGATAAGATAAAATGAATGTCCTAATGTTAGAATATACCCCCTTCTACTATAGTTAACAAGTCTTAACTTACATAAACCCTGAATAATTTGATTAAAATGACTTTAAAGAGTAGATGACAAGGAACAAAATACTGTTGGCAAATTCTGCTTTTACCAAGGTGTACATTACCATCCTTCTTCATAAAAAAAGTTTCATCTTAAGTGTTCATTTCTCATGGAATACTAATGAGAATATTGATGCCATCATTTTCAGATAGATTTGCTCTAGAAGTATTGAGACAGATTCCTTAGATATCTAGAAGGAGAAATAAGAGATCAATATCCATTCACTCCCATCTACTGAAAACGTATTTTCTTCTCAAGGGATCCCTATAACTGCTGCTTTTAAGCTTAGTTGCTTGAGCCCCTATAAAACAGAATTAACATAGCTACTGGGAATTTAAAAAGATTATGTCCTTACTTTGCTTATTTATAAAACAGATCCCAGGTAGTCCTAATATCTTTTTTAAATAAGTTTATGTGCAAAGAAAAAATTGTTGTTAAATAAATAATTTAAAAACTTAGATATTAAAATTATCGTGCAAAGAAACAAGTTACTTTTTTTCCTTCTTACACTGAAATTGAATTCGATTTGTATTTCTAATTCTGATACTATTATAGACCTTGCTCTCCCTTATTACAGAAAATAGATTTCATAAGCAGTATATTTAGATTCTTATTAGCAGATTAAAAAACAAACTTTTTTCCAACTGTTTAGGGTTGTGAATAATCCCATATTTATCTATGTCCTGTAAATTCTAAACTTTGCCACTTAAAACTCTTGGATTCTAAAGAAGAGGGGTTGTATTAAATATCATGCTATTGCCTGGCTGTCATCACTTTTATCTTCTTTATGCTATAGAGGTAGATTCTATCCTGTGGAATTTGATACTTAAGTTAACCTAACACATATATACATACATACACATAGACCTATAAATATATATATCGCTTAGTTCTGTTTATTCTATTGAAATAATATATTTAGGAAGTAGAAGAAAAATCTAGAAATCATTACAAAGTAGTACTTATTTCTGCATCCCATTATATTCTAATATTTAAGAATGCCTCAAGTTAAAGGACATCATTCTGTTAGGTTTGTAAGTGTTTGAAATATCAATGAGACTTTTTTCTTTTTCTGCTTAATGTGCATGACATTTTTTAATTCCATGATATCAGTTAAAATACCATTTTATACCAAAGCAATAAAAGTCTAACATTTATTCAACTCACAACATTCCAAAAAGGTCAGGAGTATAATTACTTAAGAGAACTTGCTAACTTTAATTTGGAGTTCACAGATTGTATTGTCAACCATTTATTTAAATTAAAGTATTTATATTTTCTCTAATATACTATCTTTTCTGACATTGTGGAAATGTTAATAATTGGTTTGCAGCTTTTAAAGTTTATTTGAAACTAAATACACACACATATGTGTGTGCATACCATAGGCAAACAAGATTTCCATGAAGAAAATATTTCCAAATCAATAATTATTCGTAGTGTTTTTTATTTGCATCTGCATATTTTACTGCATAAAAATAAAGAATTAAAAGTAACACAGAAATGGAAATGCAATCATGAAGTTAAAATACATAATTCTAGCCTGAAAAAATTTCCTCTTGCTCATAGTATGTTGGAAAATAATAGCAAGAAGTGTGAAACTATTTCCTTTAACATGGCCTCCTTCCTAGGGATTTTTTTTCGGGATTTTTTTTCAGAATTTTAGGGTCATTGTCAATTGGTCTGGAACAATTTTAAAGGAGCAGCACTGATGTTGCTGTTTCTCCTTTTTCTGTTCCAAATGGGTGCTATGTACATACCTCTATTCTAACTTTGATGCAGTATTGCAATTACTCATTCTTATGTCCATTTCACCTACTATATTGCAAACTCCTAAGCTCGGAAATACTTTTTAATTGTGTTTTTACTCAATGGCATATCTAGCATATTTGACACCTAAAGCAGATAATATTTTGTTACTACAATATATTTAGGGGGTACAAGTACAGTTTTGTTACTTGGATGTATTGTATAATGGTGAGCTCTGGGCTTTCAGTGTTCCCATTATCCAAATAGTGTACATTGTACTCAATAGATAATTTTTCACCCCTCACACCACTCTCATCCTCCCACCTTTGGGATCTTCAATGTCTATTATTCTACTGCATAATCATGCATACCCATGATGTAGCTTCCACTTATAAGTGAGAACATGTGGTATTTGATGTTGTGTTCCTGAGTTACTTCACTGAGGATAATGGACTCCAGTTCCAACCAAGTTACTGCAAAAGACATTATTTCATTCTTTTTTATGGCTGAGTAATATCACATGGTATATATATATATATATATATATATATATGTACACCACATTTTCTTTATCCACTCATCAGTTGGTAGACATTTAGGTTGATTCCATATCTTTGCTATTGTGAATTGTGCTGCAATAAACATACAAGTTCAGGTATCTTTTTGATATAATGACTTCATTCCTTTGAGTAGATACCCAGTAGTAGGATTATTAGATCAAGTGGTCTACTTTTAGTTCTTTGAGAAATCTCCACACTATTTTCCATAGAATTTGTATTAATTTACATTCCCACCAACAGTGTCTAAGTGTTCCTGTTTCACCACATTTGCACCAATGTCTATTGTTTTTTGACTTTTTAATAATGGTCATTCTGGGTAGATCATTTTTAATACCCTTCCATTTGACAAAATTATTTCCATTAATAATCAATAAGTACAATAATTATATTTTACCTGCTGCTATAACCAGTGAGTACCAAGAAAAAAATAAAATTAATATATATTTAATCTGTCAATTAAAATTTTCGCTTATCAGTCAAAAATACTATTGCTGGCAGTTTATATCTATTTTATTGTTGTGAGTTTTAAGCACAAATAAAAATTCCAAGTGACCACATAAAATAATAAGATTGAGATAACTCAAATTCTGTTTCTTTATCGTTACAATGTGCTACCTTTTTCTATTTAGAAACAGCTGTTTAAGGGAAGGACTATTTGTATATTATAAAAGCTCAACAGTAGTCACGTTTGTTTAAAATATTTACACTAACTAAATATTTGGGGGTGAGGTGGAGTATTTTATCACTGACTTCATTTAAATTGCCAGTATATGGTCATAACAGAAAGAAGACCAACTTTGGTTGCCTTTAGCATTGTCTTCAAATTCTCTGTGGAGATTTCACAGCAAGAGAGGGGTATCATGGGAAGAAGAAGTTTCATTACAGGAAATTGAAGTCTCACTTCTAACATGGTTAAATATGATTCCCATATATCTTGCACTTCAGGTCTCAGTCTTTGTGTAACTTAGATGGAGAATGAGAATGGATGAATTACAGGTGGAGGTGACAAGGATATAGAAAATACACCATCACAATTTTCAAGGTTGGTAACTGCAAAATTCCCTGCTAATATTCTAGCATCACGTGACTGTTTATGAAAATCTCAAATTTCTTTGTTTTCTAACTTGAGAAATTTTCAAGGAGACAATTAAATGAGCAGTTTCCTAAATCTAGCAATATACTTTCTCTCATTTCCTTATTTGGGATGAAAACACAATTGGTATTTTGACTTGCAAAGTTAAAGCAAATTCAAACAAGATTCTCTTTAATCAATTCAATAAGACCTAGGGCCAGAATTAACTATTTTAAAGAAAACATCTGAAAAGTCTCTTTTAGTATTAAGGAAAATGAAATGTCAGTAACAGGGTTTTGGCACCAGAATGTCTCCGATTAAAGAGAAAATGTAAGCTGTTCTTTATCTGACTTTCAATAACCTATCCCAGATTTCTACATTATTTCTGATTTTGTATGCCCTTAATTTTTTTCTCATTGTATGTTCTCTATTATTTGTAATATTATGTTCAATGTATAATTCCATTCAAGCAAATAGAAGAATCGTATGATTTAGAAATTTCAATATTTAGAAGAGAATTTCTTCCTGATCTTTCTTCCTTATCCACAACTTAGCATTATTTTACATGCTATATTGAATATATCATGACTTAGATATTGCTGTAATCAGAAGGTTACATTGTCTTTGGAATCATAAATATGTAATGAACACATGTTATGCTAAGGAGTTGGGGGATCAAGTGTCAACCAGCCACATTTATTCACACTTTGGTTTGATAACCTTATCAGTCCCTTTCACAGTGAGAATTTCCTTGATATAAAATAGCATGATTTGTTCCACCCTGCCCACTCCATTCTCTGTTCCTCTTTGCTCCATTACAGGATAAAGACCCCTTATAGAGAATAGAATTAGCCTACTAAGTGGTAGTTACTTTTCTCCTCCCAAGACTTTATTTTTTAATCGGTTGTAGATTCACAGCAAAATTGAACAGAAAGTATAGAGAGTTCCTGTGTTACCACCTGCTACTCAGCCCCTGGCCCGCCACCTTCCTCCACCATCAACATCCCCCACCAGAATGGTACCTTTGCTACAACTGATGAACCTACAGTGATACATCATTATCACCCAAGTTCATAATCTGCATTAGGGCTCTCTCTTAGTGTTGTACATTCTATGGCTTTGGACAAATGCATGATGATGTGTACCCACCATTGCAACATTACACAGAATAGTTTTGCTGCCCTAAAAATCCTCTGTCCTCCACCTATTCTTCCCTCTTCCTTAACCTCTGGACACCACTGATCTTTTTACTGTTCCCATTGTTCTACCATTTCTGGAATGTCATATAGTTGGAATCATACAGGTTATAGACTTTTTCAGATTGCCTTCATTCAAATAGTAATATGCACTGAAGTTTTCTCCTCATCTTTTCATGGCTTGATAACTCATTTCTTTCTAGCATTAAATAATATCCTGTTTTATGTATGTACTTTCTCCATTCACCTATCGAAGGACATCTTGGTTTCTTCCAAGTTTGAGTAATTATCAATAAAGCTGCTATAAACATCCATGTGCAGGTTTTCGCGTAGACGTAAGTTTTCATATCATTTGAGTAAACACCAAGAAGTGTGATTGCTGGATCATGTGGTAAGAGTATGTTTAGTTTTACAAGAAACCACCGAACCGTCTTCCAAAGTGCCTGCGCCATTTTGCATCCCCACGGGCAACGAGTGAGAGGTCCTGTCGTTCTGCATCCTCAACAGCGTGTGGTGGTGTCAGTATGGATTGCTTTGTAATTTATAGGCTTTTCCTTTATCTCTACCTTTTTACCTTTCAGTTTATTAGGTGAAGAAGCCAATCCTTTGTCCTGTGGAGTTTCCCAGAGTCTAGGTTGGCTGACTGCATCCCCGTGGTGTCACTTACCATGGTTTTCTGTCTTTGAATTGCCTGAAAATTAGTATTTAGATCTAGACCTTGATCAGATTAAAATGCGATCTTTTGGGCGAGACCATTTTATAGATGGTGTGCACTTCCATCAAGAAGTACAAAATGATAGTCTCTATTTTTATGACATTAGTAGTCATTGATCATCATTGCTTAGACATATTAATTCATTAGGATTACAAAATAGTGGTATTATATCATTCCCTGCATCTATTAGTTAGAAACTGTAAATAGAGAAATCTCTCCTCATCAACTATTTGGTTGCCATGAGGTACAGTTCACAATGGAAAGCTGAGATAAATGTTTGATTCTTCCCTTTTACTTAATAGTTTTAAAAATAATGAGTTAGCTTCCTAGAACATATTTGATATGTTTCAATCCATTGTAGCAGTTATCCCAATTGATGATCAGAATGCCCCATCTTTGGCCAGTGAGACCCTCTTCAAGACAGCTCCTGAGTCCTTCTGCCTTGGCCCTAGTATACTCTGTTGACTTCCTTGCTATCTATATGACAAAGCAGCTCTGGGCTTATCTTGCACATTTCTTGCTCCAGATCTGGAATCAATCTTTTCTCTAAGGAGCCCTTGTTAATTATATTAATAGTGGGCAATTGTGGCTTTTTACCTTATGTTCTTCAATGTCAACAGAAATGCAAGCTTAGACAAGTAGCCAAGCATAGCATTTTATGAAGGTCATGGATGTTTTGCATCTGAGGTGCCTAGGACATCTTGATACTCTGAGAGGCATTCTCTGTGTTGGTCATGAGCAGGAGCTTTTGTAGACTCCAGCTTATCAATATTTCTTAGGAACTCACAGTCATCTGGGTCTCCTTTTATCACAATATAATAATAATTAACTCATAAAGTTCTAACTATGTGCCAGGCCCTTGACATGCATTTTTAATACTACTAACAACTCCATGAGGTAGATATTATTATTAGTTCTCTCTTTACAGATGTGGAAACCAATGCTAAGAGATTAAGTATCTTACTTAAGGTTACTGAAAATGAATCATTAGTGCTGGGGTTTAAGCTTGTGTAGAAATAATTATGACAATACACTCTCTGCAGCAAAACTGGCTTGGCCTGGCAAGATGTATCTATAGGAAAACCTGTTTTTAGTTTTGGTTAAAGAGATTTCAAGTGGAAGATGTGTATGTAAGACATGGTGGCTGGGAGGGAGGAGGACCATAATTCCAGAAGCTGATCAATTTTTGTACCTTATTTCTAAGTCCTCAATGGCAGGTTGTCCTAGTTAGTTCTTTGGTCCAGGAACTTTCCCAGCCTTGACTGTGAACTAGTTTCAGACCTCTACCGGAGGGCAATGCCTAGAAAAGGAGAAAAAGGGCATGGGGGAAGAGGTTGCGCTGGGCTTACTCCAGCAGATGGGTCATGTTTTGATTTGCTTGATGGCTGCTGTCCATGGACCCCATTGCAGTGTCAGAATGGCATTTGTGGAGCCTGGCAAAGAGACAAACCATGCCTGTGTGTGCCCCTTAGTCTCTGAAGCCAGCACTTTTTTCTTTAATGCCCCTTTGATGTGTATAAGATCCTAATTATGGATCAATAAATCAGTCTCTTGGCATTGACACTTCAACACAGGCCTAATTTGCTAAGCACTGGTAGACATTAACCAGTTGTTGGGAATTTGCTGTGACATTCCTCAAAGACTTGTGTAGGGATCCTAGTCCCATGTGAGGACCTGGATGCCAGATTCTGGCCCTGAGTGTATGTACCCAGAGGTTGATCTCAGACACTCCCTGACTAATAATACCTCTCCCAGGCCTCTAGTGGATTAGGCTATTGTTTGCCTAGCACTCCAGGATAGACAGAGATATGTAAGTGTTAAGTGGTGGCCCCATGGCTCCAAGTTTCCTGTGGTTACTGCCCAGCCTTCAGGATTAATTTGGGGCCTGTCTCTGTAGAGAGTCAATCGTCCTGTGCAATCCTCATTCATAACTTCCTGCTACATCTGGCGAGATGCCAGGACACTCATTCTTTGTCTAGTAGGCTGAAAAGGGAAAAAGAGAGGAGGTGGAGAATTACAGAGGAAGGAAGGGAATTAGGGACGTCTTATCTTCAGAGAGTTAGTCCATCCCTTCTCTGCATAGGATAAGAAGGGCAAGATCCAACCCCACTGGCGTCTGCATACCCAGTCTGGGATTGCACAGTGCAGGAAGGATGTGACACTTTTGGGGATGAGACTTGCCCATCTGATGTGGCTGTCGGAACTAGCACTTTGGCAAGTTAAGATGATGCTGCTCACATTTTTTGAGCCTATTCTAAATGCCAGGTCCTGTGTTCATGACTTTAAATGCAAATATTTTATTTAAACTTCCCTGCAGCCCTATGTAGGGTTCTATTGAGTAGAAATTATTATTATTTACATTTTACAGAGGATGAAATTGAGACTAGAGGGTTTAATCCCCTTACCCAGTATGTCACTAGCAAGAGGCTGATATAGTCTAACACTGAGCTCTGAATGATTCAAGTTGGAGGAGCAGTTTCCAGCCTGTCCCAGGCAGCGCAGGTGTGAGTGTGATGGTTTTCTCATCAAGCCCGTGCCTATGGGTGGACACTGGATCCTGCACAAGCCCCAGAGGACCAGCTAGGGCACCCACTCACCGAAGTCCAGTGACATAAAGTGGTATGGAAGGAAGTTATTACTCCAGATGGAAAAGCCTCGATCTGCTCTAATTTATGTTTGAAAAGTAGATAGTTTTAAACTTTAATTCCTATTAGCCAGACATTACCTGCATTCCATCTCATGGCCGATCATGGTACACCTGTCATCATGCCACATGCATAGAGTGCTTGGCTTCCTTCTGTCTTGTAAATGCTGCTTTGGCTTTGGTCCCTGCTGTCCTTTCTTACACACACCTCCCTTAGGTATCTCCATGTATGTCAGCCCTGCGCTGGGCAGTGAAGACACTGAGGGAAACAGGAAATGGTTCCTGCCATCAATGTGAGCCCAGGCTGGGACGGGGCCAGCATAGTGCCGGGCTTAAGAGCAAGGGCCTGGGTCAGATTGCCCAGGGCCAACCCCAGCTCTGCTAAGTGTCTTAACTTCTTTGAGTCTTGGTGGTTCCCTCATCTGCAAAATGGGGAAAAATAATAGGACCTACTTAACTGGGAATAGCAAAGATTAAATGAGATAATTCATGTGAAAACTTGACCCAGGCCAGGGTGTGGAGTAAGTGCAAATAGATATCAGCTGTTAGTATTTTCTGACAGCCTGGGTTTCCTGGTTTAGTGGCCCTGACTCCTGCGTCCACGTTTGGTTGCAGATCCCCTGACAACATGGCCTCCCATTTAGACTGGTCCAGGTTATGAAACTTTGCAGTACTTCACCCCCACCCTCCCAGCTAGTCCATGCTTGGGACGGCCAACCTGGGTACTCCCACACCGAGAACCCGCTCATCCTTGTCAGGCACCACAGTCATCCCCACCTCAAATAATACATTTGCAGTTTTCTTCAGGATTGGTGACTTTTTACATTGGCTAGAATCTTTTTGCTATTTCTTTGATTTCCCCTTTCAAAATAGAATGATCATTTTTTATAACCTGAGTGTTAGAGAACTGAACAAAATTCCTGTTTTTTTAATTAATTTTTTTTGGACAGGGTCTTACACTGCACTCCCAGGCTGGAGTGCAGTGGCACCATCATAGCTCACTGCAGCTTTGAACTTCTGGGCTCAAGTGATCCTCCTACCTCAGCCTCTCAAGTAGATGGGACTAGAGGTGTGTGCCACCATGCCCACCTAATTTTTAAAAAATTTTTTTTGTAGAGATGGGGTCTTGCTATGTCTCAGACTGGTCTCAAATTCTTGGCCTCAAGCAATCCTCCCACCTTGGCCTCCTAAAGTGCTGGGAGGCATGAGTTACCACGCCAGGCCTAAAAAAATGCTTGTTTTTACACAGTAACTCTATCCCAAGCTTTAATGGTATTTGGCTCTGTATAAAGAATACAATGTGCTAATGGCCTGTGCGACTCTGTAGTGTGTTGGTTTCCCCTTTGCATCCTCTGAGCTGTGCTCACTCTTGCCTCTGTGTCTTTGTTGGCTGTTTCCCTAACCTGGACTATCTTCCTGTGTCCAGCCTGTGTCATTCTTCAGTGCATACCTCGAAGTTTCGTTCCTACTGTGGTGCTGTGGAGCCTTCAGCCCCTGCTTGATTTCTTTTTCTTCTTTTTTTTAATTTCAAAATATTATGGTGGTACAAATGTTTTGGTTATGTGAATTGCTTTTGTATAGATTGAGTCAAAGTTGTAAGTGTGTCCATCACCCATTAGGTGTGAATTCACCCATCTCCTCCTCCCCACTACCACCTGCTTGATTTCCATTGAATTTTACTACCGTATGTGAACATGAGTGTCGATCTATTAGTTCCAATTTAGTAGTGAGTTCATGTGGCTTTTGTTTTTCCATTCTTGTGATATTTCACTTAAAAGCATAGTCTCCAGTTCCACCCAGGTAGTTACAAAAGGCATTAGTTCAGCATTGTTTTTTATGGCTGAGTAATACTCCATAGTATCCATATATCACGTTTTATTAATCCACTCATGTATTGGTGGGCACTTGGGTTGTTTCCTCATTTTTATGATTGTGAATTGTGCTGCTATGAACATTCAAGTACAAGTGTTTTTTTTTTTATAAAATATCTTTTTTTTTTCTTTGGGTAGAAATCCAGTAGTGGAATTGCTGGATCAAATGGTGTTCTACTTTCAGTTCTTTGAGGTATGTCCATACTACTTTCCATAGAGGTTGTACTAGTTTGCAGTCCCACCAACAGTGAATAAGTGTTCCTTTCTCTCTGCATCCACCGTGCTTGATTTCTTTCCTCCCTCAACAAGTGAAGTACTCATCATCAGCCCACAATCTGACACTTTTCATGTACTTTCTTATAGTCAGATTATTCAATAAACCTCCTAATATTTTCTAAACCTTGTGCTAAATATTTTCCACAAATATTATGTCTTTAAACCCTTATAATAATCCTGACAGTAGATATTAATTTTCCCATAATGTATTAATATATTCAATAATTGAAGTTATATCCAAGTAGTTAAATAACTTGTCCATTAAGAAAATAAAAAGACAAGCCAGTGACTGGGAGAAAATACCTGCAAATCATATGTCTGATGTGGAAATTATATCCAGGAAATGTAAACATCTCTTACAACTCAACAATGAAAAGACAGACAACCCAATTTAAAATGGGCCAGATTTGAGTAGACGTTTTGCCCAGATGTGTGCATGGTTAGTTAGCACATGGAAATATGTTCAACGTCATTAGCCAATAGGATAATGCAAATCAAAACCACAATGAGATAACATTCACATCTGCTAGGGTGGCTCTAATCGAAAGGACAGATAATAACAAGTGTTAATGAGGATATAAAAATTAGAAACTTCATACATTGCTGGTGGGAATGTAAAATAACAAAACCATTCTGGAAAATGGTTTGTCAGTTCCTTAAAATGTTAGACACATACTTACCAGACAACTCAACACATCTACTCCTTGGTATTTACCAAAGAGAAATAAAAACATGTGAATACAAAGATTTAAATGTGAATGTTCATGAAGGATTATTCATAATAGGTAAAAAAGAAACAACTCCAATATTCATCAGCTGGTGAATGGATAAACATAGGTGGTCTGTCCATACAATGGAATACAACTCAGCAATCAAAAGGAATGAACACATGGTAACACATGCTACAACATGGATGAAGCTAAAAAAATGTTATGCTAATTAAAAGCAGCCAGACTCAATTGACTACATATTGTATACTTCAATTTATGCAAAATTTCAGGAGGAGATAAATCCATAGAAACAGAAAATAGTCAGTGATTGTCAGGATCTAGTGAGAATGGGGATTGCCTGCAAGTGGTCACGGGAGAACTTTTTGGGGTGATGGAAATATTCTAAAACTGGGTTGAGGTGATGTTTGCACAACTCTATAAATTTACTAAAAATAACTTTACTGAACAGTATTCTTACACTGGGTAGATTTTATGGTATATACATTATATCATGATGTTAAAAAAATAACTTGTAATGATAGTGTAAAAATAACTTTTCCAAGATCACACAAGTAGCAGAGTAGGGATTTGGACTGGATCTTCCTTCAGTGCCCTTCTTGCCAGCCTTTGCCATTTGCTTCTTGTGTATGGTTTGTCTACCCAATAGACGGAAAGCTCTTTGAGAACAGGAGCATGCCTTTGCATCTTTGGGACTTCCCTACAGTGTTCTCAACAAATATGTGGAACTGAGTTGATAGCACATCACAATATAATGGGATTATTCTGTACCAGGAGGTACAGTGTAGGGCTGCTATTTCTCCAAATGCTGCCCTGAGTGTTGAGTCAGGAGGGGTAGATAGTCCATCAAAGGCATGCCGCCTGAAGAACAATGTAGTGACAGGGCTGGCTGACAACAAGAGACAAAGAGCTGTGCTGTTGAACACTGCCCAGAGCAACCTGTCTCTTCCTGCTCAGCCCAGCAGACTGTTAAACGGACCACAAAAGGCTGCTGGGGAGATGACAAGAGCGTAAGAATTTGCTGAATGTGTTACCCTTGATAGCAAGAGTAAACCCGAATGACCTTCCCGGGACACACAGTAGACATTGTTAAAATATAGGCCAGACCTGAATTTGGGGAGGGAGGTGGAGATAAATATTTGAAGACCTTGGAGTAGGCTCACAGATATTTGATCCACTCAACAGAGTTAATTACTTTGTTGGAAACCAGTATTAAAATCATCTTTTCACAATTTAAAAAGGTGTTACTGGGAAAATTTGTCTAAAATGTGAAAGTAGGCAAAAGAGACTATTAGATATCCTTTCAGTGGTTTGCTGGGCATTGTCTCACATACATACCTTATAAGGTGTGCACTTTTGATTGGCTTTCTGTTGATTAAGCTGATTTTACAACCATGGGGGAGAGGTTAACTCCTAGAAACTTTGATAATAATGCAAAAGATTCTTGTCCACAGCAAAACAAGTGGATTTCATCCAGCAGATATGGAAATGATAGTCCCAAACATTACGTTTTATTGCCTTTTCATGTATTAACCAGTTTTGCTTCTATTAGTAACATGATTTCAGCATTTCTGACTGCCTTTAGATACCTCTGTTCTTCCAACTCTCCTTTGAACCCGTCTTAACATCTTACAGGTTCTCCCATAAATTAATGAGTCAAAATCTTTGATACATGTTTCTTTTATATTTGACAGGAGTCATATTTTTAACTTCTTGAATATTATATCTTAGCAATGTACATGTACACAGTTCAGGTTCATTGCTATGGTAACCAAAATTTCTAAGCCAAAAATTGTAATCTGGCATCTTATCAGACAATTAAATAAGTCCCCCCCTCCCCCACCAATCTTGAAACTCTCATGTCCCTTCTCTGTCAGCCTAGCAGGCATTATTTTCTCCACCAGGAAGCTTTTTCTAACCTTTAGACTGAGCTAGATGTCTTTGTTCTGTGTTCTCACAGTACTCCCTGTACTTGATTTTCTCACAACACTTAGTGTAGGCACAACCACCCAAAAACGGTAAAACTCCAAACAGGGGAAACAGGACAGTTACAGAGGAAGCAGTGGGCAGAGTAGGCTCTGCTACCAGTTCAGACTCTGGTTAAGTATCTTACTAGTTCAAGGAGCAGATGGGCAAGTGTGGCTCAAGCACCAGGTGGGAGCCCACGTACTGTTGCTTTAACCTTTCTGGCCAAACTGTCCTTCTTCAGTCAACTCCCCCCATCAAAGTTCCATTGCCCACAGTGGGTCCAGGGAGCACAGAAACCAGTGGTGGTCACTTTTTATGTCATGATTAATAGGGGAAATGTGGTCAAATAGCCAAGCCCACTAGTCCTGAAGACTACACTGATCAGTACTGCAGTTAACACACAAAGGGAATGAATGTAAAAGAGAAATAAAGCTTGGCTGTTGTAAGCCATTGAGGTTTTGATATTCTTGCAGCACAATCTAGCAAAAATTAACTGATACAGCTATATGCAGTAAAAAAAATCATAGTCTCAAGTATGTTTATTATATGAAAAAAAATGAAAACAATAAAATAATCTAAGCATTTAGCTCAAACCAGAAAGAGAGAAATGTAAGGGAAGTAAGAGGAAAGTAGTACAAAGTTTAGAGCAAAATTAATTAATTAGAAAAGTGAAAAAATGATAATAAATCTAAAATCCATTCTTTGAAAAGGGCCAATTGTGAGGACAAACTTCTCACAAGTCTAATTAAAACAAAAAGAGAGGAACCTCCCCTCAAAAATCCGATATAAAATATCAATAATGAGATGTGGGTTTAGGCAAAGATAAGAGATTATGAAAAATCTTAAGAAATTATGAAAATACAATGCATATCGCTATGTTGATACATTTAAATATCCTGATTAAATCAAAGATTTAAAAAAGGAAGATACAAATGGTTAAGTTTTATAAAAGAAGTTGAGAATTGGAATAGAGACAACAGAGAGAAATAGAACAAAAAGCACAGAAAAGGTAGAAAACATTTTAAAAGATTTACTATTAAGGGTACTGCAGCCAGAGAAACTTATAGACATTCTTTCATATCTTTAAGGAACACATAATTCCTGTGTTACTAAAACTATTTCAGAGAAAGGGAAACGGAAACCTTTATGATTTCTTTTAGAAAACTAGATAACCTTGATTCCTAACTTGATATATTAGAACCTAAAAGAGAGACAACCATATATGAAATGTAATAATCCTATATGAAATATTAGCAAATCAAAATTAGAGCTATATTTTTAAAAATACTATGATTAAGTAAGTTTATTTTAGAAAATAAGAATGCTATATAATTTAGAAAATTTACTAATATAATTAATCGTATTACTAGAACAAAAAAATATTAGTACTTTAGTATCAAAAAACATTTGATAAAATTTAACAGCTATTTCTGATTTTTAAAAAACAATTCCCTTAGTTAAAGAAAGAAAGATTTAAAAACCTAATTAAGAATTCTGAAATTGGTA
This sequence comes from Cheirogaleus major, assembly GCA_963574435.1. Taxonomy (NCBI): domain Eukaryota; kingdom Metazoa; phylum Chordata; class Mammalia; order Primates; family Cheirogaleidae; genus Cheirogaleus; species Cheirogaleus major. The sequence goes on along the minus strand of CAUYPO010143081.1, from coordinate 13,944 downwards.
TGCCCTGAGATTAATACCATAAAAATAGAAGTGTTCCCCTTCAAGTCAAAATCATGATAAAAGTACTCATGTAGCCATTTTTATTAAGTATTGTTTTAGAAGTTTAAAGAATGGCAATAAGACAACAAAATGAGATAGATATTGATAAAGAGCAAAAGAATTTTTTTGCAGAAGATAGTCTATCTAGAGAGACAAAGAAAGCCATACATAAAGAATATTAAGTAAAGTGGTTTGCTAAAAAATGAATTTGTACAGAATAATCGCTTTTCAATATTAGAGCATTAACCAGTGAGAAAATAAATATAAATGAAAGAAATGACATTTCAATGGTAATTAAAATATACCTAGGAATAAATTTAACAGGAAATATTCAGGACATATATAAGGAATCTCAACAAATTGTTTGCTTAAATTCTAGACATACAACATCCCTGTAATAGGAAATTTTTATAATGATTTATTTGTTAACAAATTAATCTAGAAATGTAATACAGTATCAGTAAAACCTGAATGGGGATTTATAAGAAAATGCGAACATATGATTCTCAAGTGTTCCTGAAATAATAAACACTGGAGAATAAGAAATTTTGTAAAGAATGTATAACGAGGCAAGAATTGCCTACCCTGATATCAAAACAATCCTTAAAGCAGCAGGGTACTGATGCAGGCAGACAGACCCAAGGAAGAAAATAGCAAGTTCAGAAACAGATCCACGTTTTGATAAAGATGAGGCATTTCAAACCAATGAAAATGGCACTTCAATTCAGTTGAGAAAGGGCAAATAATTCAATAAATACTTTTGAGAAAAATTTCTAACTATATGGAAAAAATGAAATGTTTTCTAGTTCACACTTTAGAGCAAAATAAGGTGATTTAAATGATTTAAAAACATACATTTTTTAGAAAGCCAAAAGAGTTAGAGAAAAGCGTACACACATACACAGTCTTGATGTATATAACATCACTAATCCTGACACGGGGAGAGAAAAAAATGAAGGAAAACATTCATTTGATTTTTTTAAAATGTCTATGTAGCAGAGAACACAATAAGTAAAACTGAAAGGCAGGGGATGAACTGAGAAAAATATTTAAAACCCACCTAAATATTGATTCCTTTGATAAAGAAATCTTACAAATTGTTGTTCACCTTCATTCATTCAGTATTTACTGAGTGCTTACTCTTTGCCAGGCACTGTTGTGGGTGCTCCAAAGACTTAAATGAACAAACAGATATAAATCCCTGCCCTCTGGAGCTTACCTCCTCAGGCAGATTTATTTACAAAAATTTAAATGCTAATACAAAATGAAAAAAATATTGAGCTCTGTTAGCAGTCAAAGAAATGTGAATGAAAATGTTTTCATTTTTTACTATTTTAATCAGTAGAGATTTAAAAAATTAACTATACTCAATGTTGTAAAGACTATGGGAAGCATGTACTCATATGCTTCTGAAAGAAGTATAAATTGGTAGAACTTTCTAGAAAGCTGTTTGGCAATCTTTAGAAGATTAACTAGTAATTCCCCTTCCAGGACTTTATAATAAGTAAATAAACAGAAAATTATAAAAGCAGCTTAACTACAAGAATATTTATTGCAGAACTGTTTATAAGAGCAAAAAAGTTGGAAACAATCTAAATTTTGTGTTCTCATATGAGTAACACATATATTATAGAAGAATATTTAATGATACAGAAATATCGTTAAACAAACATGCAGATTACAGTATATGCTGGATGTTTCTATTTTACATGAAAAATATACTGCTTTAAAAAGCTAGAAATATAGACATTAAAGTATTAATGAAAGTTCTGTTTTAGTGTGCAAGTTTAGATGCTTTTAATTTTCTATCTTGTGGTTTATAAATGGATTTTGTAATTTAAGAAGAATGTTGCTTTCTTTAATGTACAAATAAATTAAACATATCCATGTGCCTTAGAGATTTTGTATTTTGTTGGGTCTGACTTACACAACTTGCCGATTCTAAATTAATCCTCCTTCAATACTGCATTGAGCCTCTCCAGCCTGGAAAAGGCTGCCAGGAATGGGAGGCTCTGAGAGGGCTGGGATGTGGTGAGGGCAATAAGGTGTGTCCTATAAGACGAGGTCATGTACTGTCTTCATTTAAATTTTTGATATTTTGCTCATCATGGATTTTTTTGCATTCATTTTGATTTTTTAAAATATTGCATTAAAATATTTGTCTTGAATACTGTGGTTTTTTGGCTCCCGCTTACATTTTATACCTGAGGCAGGTACCTCACTCACTTCACTCTAGCCCAGCCCTGCTCCCTGGCAGCCTTCTGCACCCTTCCCACTCCACACACAGCATCTCTTCCTGTCCTGCTTCTGCCTCCTGTCGAGCAGCTGCAGCGTCCTCCTGGCCACCTGGAACCAAGCCTTGGTGCTGGGGTGGAGGGAAGGGTGGCAGCAATCCCAGCCATTCATGGGGCATTTCCTCTGGCCTGGAAAGTACTTTATCAGCATTAATCTAATTCAGTCCTTACGATGGCCAGATAGAGTGGGTAGCAGAGAATCCTGTGCATCTCCCAATGTCAATAATAATCTTTCCCAATTGCAGCTAGGTATATGGCTAGATAAAGATAAAGACCACATCTCCCAGGCCCTCTTGCAGCCAGGTGTGGCCATGGGGTTAAGCTCAGAGTGAAAGGAAATAAATAGGAGCGCTGTGCAGTTGGCAGGACCTTTCTATGTTTCGGGAAAATCCTGGGCCGGTGTAGAAAAACTGCTCTCCAAACCAAGATGGTGCTGAGAGACCAAAGAAATAACTCAGACCAATCAGCTTGGTGAGCTAGATCAGTTTATTGAGGTGATGTACACGGAGCTCTTATTCCTAGTTCAAGATAGGAATCCTCCCGGGCATGCACTCCTGGGCGGCGGTAGAAGTTCTTCAAAGAGTAAGATCCACACTATCTGCCTGTTTGTGGAGCCTTATTTTCTTTCTGGCAAGTGACATGGAGCGATACAGGTTAAGTATGCACAGTATTTCCCATTAGGCAGGGACTTTAGTATTACCATTAGCTAAAGGGCACTGTAAGACAATTAAGGTAGCTTAAAACAGTTTCAACCAGTCTTAAGACTTACGACCATCTACACAAAAGGTGCTCCTTAAGAATACCCTTTGTACTTTGCATTTATTTCCACTTCCTTGCTTTGATCTGTATCTCTAAGTTCAGAAAAAATCTGCACAGGTTCCTTTACACATTAAAAGCCAGCAGTGGGAAGCTTGTATTTTTTCCTCAGTCTATAAAGGGAAAGGCCATTCCCTTCTCTCTTTTCCTGCTTCCTCTGTGGGGAATACGAGTGTGAGGGCTGGAGCTGGAGCACCCATCTTGGACTAGGTGATGAAAGGCACAAATTGCAGATGGTGGAGCAACTAGGTGGAAGGAGCCTGAGTCCTTCCTGAGGTGGAGTCCCGATACCAGGCCTGGGCTGCTGTGGTTACATGAGAGAAATGAACTTCTGTCTTGTTAAAACCAATTGTCTTAGCTTTCCAGGCACTTGCAAGCCAACCTAGTCCTAATTCATTTAGAGAGATATTACAATTATGTCCATTTTATAGATAAGGAAACTGAGACAGAGAAGTTAAGCACATTTCGTAAAATTTTTAGGGACAGATCAGAACCTGAAACCAGGAGGTCTGACTCCATTGCTCTACTTCTCGAGCCTACGCTATTACAGTTCCCTGCCCCAGGAAGATTTCCAAATCTGAGTAAAGGGTTTAGAGTCCTAGAGTTTGGATGCTTATCTTCATGGTTTTCTCCAGCCAAAGGCCTAACTAAACCTTTCTGTGGCTTCGGCAGTTGGATCAGGTGCCATTTTCAGAGCGTTGTTGGGAGTATAGAAATCCCTTGGAAATGTCCTCTCAATTACTGCCCGTATGGACTTTGTCCTGTCCTGAGACCACCGTAGGGCACCAGCACTGTTGATTTGCATTGTTCCTTGAGGACTGTCCATCCCAGGACAAATGTTACTATGTTCTTCCTACAATGAGTGGTGAGAGTAGGAGGTGGGGAGAGGTCTGCACCTTTGCAAACAGTGCAGTCAGAAATCCCACTGCCTTAAGACCGTCGCATGGAAACCCAGTCCCAGCCTTGGAGCACCACGTAGCCCTGTGGCATTTGACATTGGGTGTTTCTTGTTGAAGCAACTCAGCACGTGGCCATGCGTTTATCCCCTCAGGTCAGGTCAATGCTAAAGGAAGTTCATCGCCTCTGCTTCTTCGGTAACTGATGGCTAATGCATCAGCCGAACCCATTTCAGGCTTATAAGCAGTTCCCCCGGATCTACAGGCAAAAAAGCTTTTCACCATCCCTTCCTCCCCCAAGAGTGACCAATGTCTCTGAGTTAATGCATCTGATGGCACTGAGCCTTTGTGGCCTGAGGGAGGACAGTCGCCAAGCAGAGATTGAAATCACATTTTTATTTACATTATTACTTTTCCACAGCTTGGTTTCTTGCAGGCTTTTGATCTATTAGGCCATGCTATTTAGTCTGGACTGAATCCTTGAATTACTTTACTTTTTCTCCCAGGACTCTCAAAGAACTTGACAGACTTGTTCTAATTAATCAACATATAGTGTCGATACATCAGGTCTAAAAATGAAACATTGCTTAACTCACACAACATGGGAGACAATCTGTTCATTTTCAAGCGTAGACTTTGTGATTCTTTTGTGAAGAATAATCAATGTTATTTTAGGAAGACCCTGAGTTTATCCAGCTCCTGTTAGAATTGGATAAGTGTTGATCCCTACAATAGAATGGAAGTGTGAAATCGAGCCCTCTTGTAAAGTAAACTCATATTATCACTCATACATGTCCGGTCATGGCATTAATAAAATCAGTTTGTCTTGGATGAAACACATGGTTTGCCTTTATAATAGATGTGAAAATGGATTATAGATAATTGCTCTTTTTTATTGTGAATATTAGAATGTATTTACTGCTGAACTCGTTCAGCAGCTTCTGAGGAGAAAATTGTAAGTGCGTTGTTATTGTTCTCAAAGTACAAGCCCCCGTTTCAGTTTTACAGCATTCCTTCTCCCCACACTGATGAAAGATATGGAGACAGGAGAAACCAAAGTTCAACCAGAGGGATTAGTTAGGACAGACATTCTGATTCATTCATTCTGATTCTCACTATTGTCAGACAGTAAGTGAGTAAAAGTCCACTGAATTTTTCTTTTGGTCAATAAAATGTGCTGAATTTTCTCAGCACAATGGCTTGGTTTTGGAAGAACAGCCCTAAATGTACTGCTAATGAGTCCTGCCTTCTGTGCATTTCAGGGATGAGGGACAAGAGAAGGACAAAGAGTGAGGCCAAGCTGCATCCACTGGAATTGAGGAGGGCCCAAGAAAGGCAGGAGTAAAAGTGGGCATCATCCCTTTCTGGGATGTTTGGTGTTGGACAGAATTGCCCAGAATTCCCTTCTCTGTGTGGTTCTGAGTCAGGGTGGACCGATGAGACATTCATGGCAGTGACACAGCAGCCATTGTGCTCCCAAGACAGCTCATGCACCTGTGGGTGACCATGGCCTGCTGGCTCACCGTGTTAGATGAGGACAGCAGCAAGACCACAGAGTCCCCAGTGTCTGCTGCATCTCCCCCTCAGCTTTTTGAGCCCTGGGCCAGGGCGTGTGCGGTTCTGAGACAAAGGGTACCGTCTTCTTTTGCAGCGCACCTGTATCATCAAGGTTGGAGGTGCTGAGCGGTAGACATGGGTCTTCATTTCTCCTGTGGGTTCCAGTTTGTCTTCCCTCTCTTCCACTTCACAATCAGCTCGTCTTTCCTACTGCTGGCCCTGCTGCTCAGCAGTGACTGCAGGTGCATTCCAGTAGCAGAGGCACAAGCCACCTGTGGACTTCTTCACCAGCCCCCACAATTGGGCAGGATCTAATTTTATGCTGTCCTATACAGCAGCCGTTAGGCATGTGTGGCTATTAAAATTAAAATGAAATAAAATAAAAAATTCAGTTCCTTAGTTGCACTAGCCATATTTCACATGTGTGTTTAGTGCCTGTGTTATTGGACAGTGCATATGTAGAACATTTCCACCATCACAGAAAGCTCTATTGAACAGTACTCGTGTAATTCCTTTAATAAATTTCTTATTTCATATCACTTATAGGATTCTGCTTCCCTAATCAAACCCTAACAGATATACTAGCATTTGGTAAAGACCAGTCTAGGCCAGTGATCCCCATTCTTTTGTTCTCATAGCATCTACAACTGATAACGCAAAATATATGGGGCACATTTCAATGGTCTTACTCAGGTTTTGACAGAATTCCTTTAAAAGGTTTTGAGGGAGAAAAGCAAAAAGGTGAAATAGACATAACATTAGTTAACCCTCTCTCCCCACCCCCCCTTTTTATTACCACTTTAGAAAATATGCCACAATGTGAATGAGAATGATATTTTAGTGATTTGAGATCTTTCTTCTTTTTTATTGTAAGCATTTACAGCTATGAATTCCCTTTAAGCACCACTCTTATTGTGTCCCATAAATTTTGGTATTATTGTATTTTCATTTTGACTCAACTCAAGATATTTTCTAATTTCCCATGTAATTTTTTCTTTGACTCATTTGTTCTTTAGGAGTATGTTTTTTTATTTTTCATATATTTATGAATTTCCTAAATTTCCTGTTATTAATTTATAATTTCATTTTATTGTGGCCAGAGACATATTTGGTATTATTTAATCATTTAAAATTTATCAAGACTTGTTTTATGGCTTAATATATGGTCTATCATGAAGAGTGTCCCATGTATACTTCCGAAGAATGTGTATTCTGTTGTTGGGCAGAGTGTCCTATAGTGGACTATTATGTCTGTTTTGTTTATAATATTGTTCAAATCTTCTATTGGCTTGTTGATCTTCCTTATTCTATCCATTATTGACAGTGAAGTATTGAAGTCTCCAATTATTATTGTTGAATTTTTATTTCTCATTCAATTCTCACAGTTTTTACTTTGTACATATACTTTTAGGCTCTGTTGTTACATGTATATATGGTATGTTTATAATTGTAATGTCTTCTTGATGGATTTATTCTCTTATCATTATGTAATGTTATTCTTTGTCTCTAGTAACAGTTTTTGTATTAAAATCTATTTTATTCAGTATTAGTGTAGATACTCCAGCTCTCTTTTGGTTATGTTTGCATGGCATGATTTTTTTTTTTTATCCTTTTACTTTCACATTATTTGAGTCTTTGGATCTAAAGTATGTTTCTTGTTGACAGCATAAAGTTGCATTATGGATTTTTAAATCCATAATGGTTTTTTTAAATCCATTTTGCCAATCTTTGCCTTTTAATTGTAGCGTTTCATCCATTTACATTTAATGTAATTACTGATAAGGCAGGATTTAAATCTGCTATTTTGCTGTTTTGTTTTTATTTGTCATATCATTTTTTGGCACTCTATTCTTTCATTATTGCCTTCTTTTGTGTTACATAGATATTTTTCCCCCTATGTATGGGCCATACTTTATTTTTTCTTTGCATGTTTCCTAATTTTTTTGTTGTTGGTGGTGTTGAATACTAGACATTTTAAGTAATATAACGTGGCTACTCTGGAAATAAGATTCTCCTTGATTCTAGAATGTATTGTTGTCATTGTTTTTTGTTGTTATATTTTGTTTAGTGACTTTCTGAACTGATTTGGTGAAGTCTCTATTCTTCATCACATGTGGCTACTAAAGTCTCTTCTCAGTCAGCTTAGTGATCAGCTGATTATTAGACAAATATTTCTTTAATTGCTTAGAACCAGTATGTCTCCCAATTTTTGCCAAGAGGCACTGTATGCATGTTAGGGAACACCTTCAACTCTCAGCCATGTAGTTGACAACTCTGCCTTAGCCTTCACTTCCTGCTTGTGCAAAGCCTCAAGGTCAGCTAGAGGTAAGAACTTAGGGCTCTCTCAGGTCTTTCCTGAGCGTGTGCATAGTCCTGGGTATTTTGTACAGCCTTCCATGTGCATGTGGCCTTCTAGATTCCCTTAAATATGTTGGAGTTTTTCAAATCCCCTATGATCATCTCATTTCCCAGATTTTCCTTTAAAGTTTTTGTCTTGTCTATTGTTTTCTCCAACTAATATTCCATGCCTTAGACAGCCATAAAGTTAAACAATTGCTTACAATTGCTTTTAACAAATTCCCTCTAGGAAAAAAGGTTTTTGATCTGTTGGAAAGGGGGATCAAGAGGATTTTTGCACTGGGTGAGCTCCAAGTCACGTTAAATAAAGACAATCTTACAAAGGGGAGAGGGAGATCTTCCAGGGAACCACTAGGTGGATCAAATTATGATAACTCTTCAAGAATGATGCTTTGAGAAAGCTCCAACTTCCATCTGGTGACTGCCAGGCTGTTGATTCTCACCACGATGTGGATTATTTTTCAAGGCTACTGCAGAGCAGAAATACATGGGAATATGCCAAGAAAAAATGCCACACAGCTTGTTATTATTACCAAGATTCAGCCATATTTCTTGAATAAGCACTGTCCTGGTTGCTGCAAGCATTTGGTTAATTTCCAAAGTTCTGAAAAAGTTGGTTCTGATCATTTTTACCAGTTTTTTCATTACTTTTATGGAGGAGAGAATTTTTGAAGGATCTTACTCTGCCATTTTCACTGATATCAGTCCAGGAGAAAGCTTTTTCCTTTTCTGCCCTCTGTGGTGACTTCCAGGCTGCCAGTCTTCACCATGATTATGGACTGTTGGTTTTCAAGGTTGCTGTAGAGCTGGGGAGAGGCAGATGGCAGTAAGGTGAGTTAAAACATTACAAAGCTCATTGTTATTACTGAGATGCAGCCTTTTTAAAAAAATAAAAGCTCCCTGGATTGCTGTAAGACTTTGATGGAGGAAAGAATTTTTAGAGGTCCTAACTCCACCATTTTTGCAATCATCACCCAAGGATGACATTTTATATGGATAATCACAAATTATACTCCTCCAAAAGACAAGAAAAGAATAAGATAAGAAGAAAAGAAAATCACTCAATTATCCGTTTAGATACTCCAACCTTAATAACCTTAGTGAAATAAGGGCTATTTCGTGGACAGTAGTGAAAATTTAGGAATGCTAAATGTTTTCTTAATTATTTGAATTTCATGAGGGCTACTTGCCCAGGATCAATGTAAATGGCTTTTGATAAAATATTAAAGACACTGAGGCAAGCAAAGAGGGTCAGTCCTCTCTTTGGACAGAGGTGGGCACCTCATATAAGCTCTTTCATCAGGCCCTCTCCAGAGTTTACTCTTCCTATTAGATGCGTACTTCCCTGGGATCAGTCAAAGCACTGGGGAAGGGGGATCTAGAGGGGTGCTGTCCTTTCCTCCTTTAGTTTTTCTTCTGCTCTGTGTCATCTCCTTCTCATTCTGTCACCCAAGGACCTAATACCCCACTCCATCTTCAGCTGAACAAACCTAGTTTCCAAAAAGGTGCTTCAGAAAGCCCCCCATACCCCACATGTCAGCCTCAGAAAACAAATCCCACCTTGTCCTGTTACAATGGAGTTAACTTTGACAAACTTCAGCAGGTCCCGAGTAATCTACTGAATGTCCCTTGCCTTACCTAAATGATTTCTTTGGACAAAAGTAGTTATCAGACGTGGCTGAGAGGAGTTTCTTTTTTATGGTGAGAAAACTTACTTATTTCTTCTGATTTAGTTCAATTGGAACTTATAAACAATTCCCCACCTCAACGCTAGGCACACTCATAGACTAAGTCAATATTTCTGAGGACTTTTGAAAGCATCTCATACTTGCACCTTGAGTAACAGATGCAGCTGGGGCAGATTAAATGTAGTAATTCTTGTGGATCAAAATGGAATTCTTTGGATCTCCCATGACTACAAATTTTCTTGCTTTATCTCTTTATTTTAAAGGAAATAGTAAATGTCTATTTGAGTGGCACCTGTAGATTTTCTTCTTAAAGCACAAGAAACAGATACTCTTTGAGTGCTGGCTTTTCCATTTTACTCCTAAACCCATGAACATTGAAGATTTTTTAAAGATAGTCAATAGAGGACAATAGTTTGGTATGCTGATGTATGTTATTAGAATCTGCATCATATACAAATGAACTTTAGTTTTATTCCATTCTTACCAAGTTTGGAGGGAGAAACACATCATTTTTATTGCTGATAGTCATTTTTAAGAAGAAAAATTATACTTTAACAAAAACAAGATTTAAAAATGAAAACAAAGAAGAGTCTAACAAAAGCAAACAGCAATTGCTCTCTTCTCTCTTCCACCAGCAGAGATGGAGTGGAAGAACCTTGCAGGGGTGGGGAATCTTTTCATGTTGGAAGGCTGTAATGAAATAAGGCCACATTCAAGAAACTTCAATTAGATATACTTAAAAATGTACATTATTTTGTAAAAATCTAACTACTATGTACTTACTAATTTCAAAAAAATGAAAACTATTTGTTAATTTTAGAGTTAACCTTTAAATGACTTTGTTGTGTCTGCTTTTTGTTGGAAAGCATTTGAGTATTTAGTTGCAGCATGAAGGTCTGCAGTTTCAGTTGATCCTCTAGGTGGGTATCAGTCATTTTTAATCTTAAGGGTGTCTTGATTTGGGTTAGGTAGGAAAATGTAGATTCACAGCAATAAGTGGTTGAAAAGCAAGAAAGCATTTTGGGGGTGTGTTGCTGAAAGCATGGGTATTCTACTTCATTTTTCCTTATTTCAGTTGGATCTTTCTTAGAATCTTTCTTAGCTTTCCTAGCATTAAACAATGACTTTAAAATGTCATCTACTGAGAGCTCAATTAATTCTATCTGTAGTGCTTTAGGTATCTTGGTGATATCAACTAGGTGAGGCTGAAATGCTAATATGAGTGTGATGTCATGATTCTCAAAGTCAGTGAACCCTTCATTGTATTATCCAATGAATAGGTCTATAACAGCTGCATATTCTTCAGATGATTTGCATACATCATTCTGCTTATCAGTGACCTTTGCCAACTGGGGAAAATGTCCATCTGAAATTTCCTTTTGAAGAAGAAGTGTTTTGCAAAAAGTAGCTTTTTTTGAAATGCTTGGATTTTTTGCCACAAATCATATGTAGAGTTAGTTTTACCTTGCAAAGAAATATTCAACTCATTTTGATTTGACATGATGTCACACAGAAATGCTGCATTCATATAGAAATCTTCTTTTAATAATTCACATTGCTGATTCTATTCTTCATAAAATTTAACTATCTGTTTTTGCAGAGATAAAATTTTGGCTAACACCTGCACCTGTGATAGCCAGTGCAGTTTAGAATGATATGGTAAATCCACACTAAATACCTCATTGTTTGACTTTAACATGTTAAGAAGCTGACCGTGCTGTGTTGCATTTGCACAAGCATAGTTAACAATATATATAACTTGTTGCAAAGTGTCACTTAAAATAGTAGCTTTAGCACAGAGGTTTTGCTGATGCAAGGTACAATGAAAAGAAATGAGAGCATCTGGATTTGTTAAGACTTTTTAAATCTGCACAATAAACCCTTCATGTTTTCCTGTCATGGAAGGTGCACCTTCTGTATATACACGCACTAAATTTACCAAATTCAATCTAACTCCACGACATTTATTTATTTATTTATTTTGCTTTTTTTTTTTTTTTTTTTGCTTTTATTTCATCATATAATGGGGGTACAAATGTTGTTAGGGTTACATACATTGCTCCCCCCTCCCCCCCCACATGTCAGAGCTTCAAGCGTAACTCCATGACATTTATAAATATCTTGAAAGTTGTTAAAGGCACCTCTCCATGTTATGTTCGCAAGAGTGCCCAAAGTGTGATATTGCAGTATCACCAAGAAACAAGATAATATTGCAATTCCCAACCCTCATTTAAAGATCTGTTTTCTTCCTTCAGCGTTCTCTTGGTCTTCTTCGACATGATGGGCTGTTAAGCAGACAGACTTAAAAATGCTATGGAGCTGTGCAACTATTCACAAATTCCACTTCAAACAGAACCCAGCGCACCGTTGTCAAAAGCTGATAACACACTGATGTCCTTGACCTCCATACACTCTCGCCAACCAGCCTTGTGTGGTAGTGGCGCCAGTCAGGCGGGGAAGTTAGGACTAAATCATGAGCGTAGCAGTTGTGAATTTAGCATTTACGGCTTACTAATGTCCTAATTGTGCCGGTCAATCTGGGAGCATTATTTTGTTGAAACTTATTTTATTCTTTGGTATTTTAAATACGTTCATTTTAAAATTAAAATAAAAACATAAAAGATGAACAAAAACGTATTAATAAAAATAAAAGGATTTGTCTTATAAAATTTGGATTCAGTCAGAAGGCTGCATTTAAGGACCTAGCAGGCCACATGTGGCCTGAAGGCCACAGGTTCTCCGCCCCTGCCTTAGTGACATTGCTTAGGACACAGGAGGGGCAATCCTGGCCTCCCCTGGGCACCAGCTGTGGTGGCTGGTGTGTGCGCTGCACTGCCCTCTGCTGGGCAGGCCTGTTCACATCTTTTGAATTTTTTTTTTTTTTTTAAGAACACTCAATATAAGACATACCCTCTTATCAGAGTTTTGAGTGCACAATACAATATTGTTAACTATAAGCACATGCTGTTCAGCAGATCTCTAGAACATATTCATCTAGTATAACTGAAACTTTATACCAGTTGAACAGCAACTCCCGATTTCCCCCTCCTCCCTGCTCCAGTGACCTCCATTCTGCTTTCTGTTTCTAAGAATTTGACTATTTTAGATACCTCCTATGAGTGGAATCATGCAGCATTTGTCCTCCTGTGGCTGGTGGATTTCACTTAGCATAGTGTCCTACCAGTTCATCCGCGTTGCTGCATATGGCAGGACCTCCGTCTTTATTAAAGCTGAGTACTGTGCCATTGTATGTGTGTACCAGTTTTCTGCACCCATTCATCCCTCAGCGGACAGCCAGGTTGTTTCCACATTTCGGCTATCGTGATAGTGCTGCCAGGGACGTGGGGGCTCGTGTCTTAACTCCATGTCTTCTGCAGCTTTCATCTGGGACAGCCCCTTAGTGCCTTGCATTTTCCACAGTAGGGCCTGGGGCTGGGAGCTCACATGCCCTACATGCACAGAGCTTGCGACACTGCCTGCGGGGCACAGATCCTTCCTGCTGCCCCACCCAAGGATGAGACACAAAGGGAAAAGAGTTAAGCAATGTTAATTATTGTTGACAAAGGTCATTGGGATTGTAAAAGAAGGAGAAAGGCCAAGAAAATCTGATGCGGGTCTTGCTGGAGGTACTTGGGATGACAAGGAGAGGAGCACGGGTCCAGAGGCCTGGGCTTAACACACTGGAGAAAGGATGTTTGGAAAATCATGTTGGAAAGGGGCCCTTCATGTCAAGCCATGAGAACGGGGTATACGCACTGTGCTCTCTCCCTGCTGGGCCGTGTGGGCACCAAAGATGAATCAGAAGCGTCCTTAAGGAACTTCCAGTATAGAAGGAGAAATCAGACCTGTGGATGGAAAACTCCAATCCGCCGTAGGAGCTGGTGCTGTCAGGGGGCCATGGTTAGTGTGCTCTCTCCGGCTGCGGGAGGCGGGGAGAGGCCTCGTGGTGAAAGCGGGGTTTTGGAGGGGCTTGGAGGGTGAGGAGGACTGGATATGGAGAAGCGCTGCTTAGATGTTCCTATTTTAACCACTTCGGTACCAGCGTCGACTATAGTCGACAGCCACAGATGAACGCGCACAGCCGAGCTTCGACTTTAGCCGACAGCCAAAAACTTTTATTTTACAGCTTTTATCTCTGCAGTTGCAGTGTGTACCTTCAGCTAATAAGTTACTACGAATCTGTGACCTTTTAACAAGTCCTTAGTAGGAGTTATTATAGTTATTTTCCTAAAGCTGCCTGTAAAGTAAGACAAGCTTTCAGTGCTTTAAAGCTTTCCTCATCACACAAGAGCAAAA
>CAUYPO010143074.1:0-22479 GCA_963574435.1 Cheirogaleus major | reverse complement strand
CCTCTCCCCGACCCCGGCCCAATCCATGGAAAAAGTGTCTTCCAAGAAACCAGTCCATTGTCAAAAAGGTTGGGGACCGCTGATCTATAGTCCTGAATCAAAATGGTAAAGGTGGATAGAACTGTAGGTTACTTAGCTGAGAGGAGGAAGGTCAAACCCAGTGCTGACATAGTGGGGTGCAGGGATGAGGGGAGATATGGCTTTGAGAAGCAAACCCTGGGAAACTCAAAATTCAAGGCATCTGTTAGGGCTGAGGCCAAGGCACTGAAAAGGCCTGTCTGAAAGTCTTTATAAGGAAAGTCTGTCTCAGATCCTAGTCCTGCCCCACCCTACACTGTCTGGAACTCTCCCTCTCCAACCCCTACAGGAGACAGGGGGCTTCTCTCTAACAGTGTTTCCCCCTAGAGAAACTGAACCAGAGACTCTAGCTGTGAAGCATAGAGAAAGGTGGGGGTGATGTTCAGCAGAGTAAACAGATTATGCCTTCAGACCCTTCCCTTCCCTGAAGGTAGAGGAAACAGAAGTAAGAAAATGTCCAAGAGCTTTGACTATGAAAGCGAATGTATTGACAAGCTTTTTGTGAAGTTGTTGGAAAATATGGGACGACTTCATCATATGATCTTGGAAAACTAAATGGATGAAGAAACGAAGTCACTATAATAATATCACCTCCAGGAAGAAGAAAAAGTTGTACAACAGGAAAAATAATCTTAGCATACCACTTTGCTTAGTGGGAAAATATTAGCCCAGTCATAACAATGGAAAGACTGAATATTATAGTTGAGCAGAAATTGAGAACTGGAGAAGAGGAAGTCAATATATAATGTATAAAGTTGATTTTAAAAAAAGATTGAAATACAGGATTAATGTCAAAAGATACATATGTAATGAACAGTAAAAAGTTAATAAGGAAAATGCTATCTTTAAAAAAAAACAAGCAAAGTGTGTCATCTTTAAATAATACATAAATTTTCACACAAATATTCCAGCCACTGAAGAAGCTTTTTATGATTATAATAGTCTGCGGACTAGTAAGGAAATAATTGTGAACCAACTGCAGATATTTTCCTTTGGTTCTCAGAGCTTCAAATTATACCATCTCTTATTTAGCAATTTTAAGGATATCTTTTTGAACATTATTTTTTTTTTTTGCAAAAGCTGTACCTTCTATTGATAGCAATTTGTAGTTTTTGTTTCAAAGAATGCATTTATCGTTTATTTCACCTTCTTTGTTTTACCATGTTTAGAGTTTAATACTCTATATATGGAAAGTATACTATCTATATATAGTATATACGATATATTAATATTATGTTCATATTCCACTGGATTGAAAACACTTTGAACAAGGATGAGAAATATTCTCACAATAGAAGCTTGCAGTACCACAATACAACTGGAATCTGTTCTGTGCAAGATACAATTATATCTTTTTCTTTTTCCTTTTATTTCATCATATAATGGGGGTACAAATATTGTTAGGGTTACATACATTGCCCCTACCACCACCCCCCCACCACATGCCAGAGCTTCAAGCAAGTGATACAATTATATCTTGCACAGAACAGATCGGTCTGTACTTGTGGACTGTGTATCAGATTATCTTTTCATTTTGATTTTAAAAAATGAGTCATTTGTTCTTAAACTCGAGACATACAGGCATATCTCAGAGATATTGTGGGTTTGGTTCTAGACCATTGCAATAAAGCTAAGATTGCAATAAAGTGAGTCATACAAATTTTTTGGTTTCCCAGTGCATATAAAAGTTTCATTTTACACTATACTGCAGTCCATTAGGTGTGCAATAGCATCATGTCTGAAAAAAAATGTACATAGCTAATTAAAATACTTTATTTCTAAAAAATGCTAAAAATCACCTGAGCCTTTAGGAAATTGTCATCTTATTGCCGGTGGAGCATCTTGCCTCAATGTTGATGGCTGTTGACTGATCAAAGTGGTGGTTGCTGAAGGTTGGGTTGACTGTGGCAATTTCTTAAAATAAAACTACAATGAAGTTTGCTACATGGATTGACTTTTCCTTTTATGAAAGAGTTCTCTGTAGCATGCAATGCTGTTTGATAGCATTTTACTCCACAATAGAACTTCTTCCAAAATTGGAGTCAATCTTTTCAAATCCTGCCACTGCTTTATCCACCAAGTTTATGTAGTATTCTAAATCCTTTGTTGTCATTTCAACAATGTTCACAGCATCTTCACCAGGAGTAGATTCTATCTCAAGAAACGTCTTTCTTTGCTCATCCGTAAGAAGCAACTTCTCATCCATTCAAGTTTTATCATGAGATTGCAGCAATTCAGTGCCATCTTCAGGCTCCACTTCTAATTCTAGTTCTCTTGCTATTTCTACCACATATGCATTTCCTTCCTCCACTGAAGTCTTGAACCCCTCAAACTCATCCATGAGGATTGGAATCAACTTCTTCCAAACTCCTGCTAATGTTGATGTTTAGACCTCCTCCCATAAATCATGAATGTTCTTATTGGCATCTGGAACGGTAAAGCCTTTCCAAAAGGTTTTCAATTTACTTTGCCCAGTTTCATCGGAGGAACCACTCTCTATGGCAACTATAGCATTACAAAATATATTTCTTAAATAATAAGTCCTGAAAGTCAAAAGTACTCTTTGATCCATGGGCTACAGAATAAATGTTGTGTTAGCAGGCATGAAAACAATATTAACCTCCTTGTACATCTATGTCCATAAGAGCTCTTGGGTGACCAGGTGCTTTGTCAATGAGCAGTAGTATTTCAACATGAATGTCTTTTTGTGTGTGCTTTTGATTTTAAAGTGGAAGACATGTGATTCTTCCTTTCACTTGAACCCTTAGAGGCCTTTGTAGGGTTATTAACTGACCTAATTTCAATAATGTGTCCTAGGGAATAAGGAGGCCTGAAGCGAGGGAAAGAGATAGGGGAATGGCCAGTCAGTGTAGCAGTCAGAACACACACAATATTTATCAATTAAGTTCACTGTCTCATATGGGCATGGTTTGTGGTCCCCCAAAACAATTACAATAGTAACATCAAAGATCACTGATCACAGGGGATCGCCATAGCAGATAAAATAATAATGAAAAAGTTTGAAATATTGTGAGAGTTACCAAAATGTGACACAGAGACACAAAGTGAGCACGTGCTGTTGGGAAAATGATCCAAATAGACTTGCTCAACACAGGGTTGCCACAAACCTTCAATTTGTAAAAAATGCAATATCTGTAAAGCATGATAAAGCAAAGCACAATAAAATGAGGTATGCCTCTAACTGATTCACATTTCAGCTTTTTAAAATAATAAATAACGGTACCCCATCAAGTAAAATGGGGTTGGTTGTTTGATACTTGAAAACAGTACAGTATATCAAAATACTGGAATACTGAAAACTGATCATGTAATCCCAAGTAGAAAGAAAATTCTAAAGAGTTCTGTATGCTGGCTTTCAGTTTATAAATAAAAAAAAAATTGAACCACTCACCTTTATCCCCAATACAATAACTTTTCAAAAGCTAATTTATAAATATTCATTTGTACAGACACTGATATCCAATATAATCATAAATTCTCACAATAAACATACAGATTGAAGGAGGAAAAAATATATGGTTATTGCCTGATTACAATTTCTTAGGGAAAGCACTCAGTAATTCAAACTTCTTGTAACCACAGTGAGCATGTAGAAAGGTGGGTTTGCCAGTAATTACCTAATATTAATTTGCCAGCATATTACTAAAAGCCTTCATCTACGAGAGTCTAAGAGATCTGCTTCCTGGAAATTGCCATGTGTTGAGGCTACACAGCAGAAAGAGATTAGCTTACAAAGACAGTGATGGTTTCTAGGCCATTCTCTTAGTTTCTCTAAGGTCTCTGTTCCTCAATTTCCTAGAGGCTAAATAGTGGGAAACTTGTCAACTTATTGTCTACCTTCATGTCACCCCGAAAAATAGAAAACGTGACGCACCTTGAGCAGGCTGGTGCACGAATGATCTGGGTGGACAATTCCCCAGTAGATTTTTGGGATCCCTGGAAAGGCCTGCCCTCCAAAGTCCCTGTGTCCATCATATGTCACAAGAATCCAAGTTCATCATTAGACATTTGCTCTTCGAGTCAAGCCTTGTCCTCTGCACTCAGTACGCTTTACACCTATGGACACCCAGGGAAGGGAGGCCTCATTAACTGTTACTTTTGCGTGGACTCCAGTGACAGAGGCTGGCAGGACAGGCAACATGAGAACAGCAGGCAGGAGCACAGAACTGCACTGGGTGGGAAAGGAACACCGTGGAGAGGCAGAGTGACAAGACCAAAGAGCATCTCTCTGAGCTTTCAGATCTTTCCCTGAGCCCAGCTTCATCTCTTTCTTAATTCAATGCTTCTCTCTACATTAAACCTTAATCCTATTTACACTGAGTTATTCTCCACTCTATTTATATTTGAAAAGGTCAACTGCCCACTCCTAATTTTGCACCAACACAACTGTGAAGCTAATGCAGGTGCATCACAAATCACAGCAGGAAAGAGAAGCCACCTTAGAAGACTGAAGCTGACTGTGCTGAGTGCAAGGAAAGGACTACAGAATGAATGAATGTGCAGAGCAGTGAATTAATGGTTTGGCACAACATACTTGAAGTCTGGGAGTTTAAAAATGATTCT
The DNA here is from genome assembly GCA_963574435.1 of Cheirogaleus major. Taxonomy (NCBI): domain Eukaryota; kingdom Metazoa; phylum Chordata; class Mammalia; order Primates; family Cheirogaleidae; genus Cheirogaleus; species Cheirogaleus major. The sequence continues at coordinate 17,817 of CAUYPO010143074.1, read as the reverse complement.
CATGCATTTAGGCCTTGACACCCAACAGCAGTGGACTTCTCCTTGAGGAATTATGGAAAGTGAGATGTATTTCCTTTTAACTTTCTCCAGATTAAATACCCAGAACAGCCTAATTAGTGATACCACTACACAGAGAGCACTTCTGTGTGCTAGCCTTAAAGATGAAAAGGAACCTTGAGAACGGGTCCCGATTTCCATAAGATCAAGAAATGGGGCAAAAATTACAAATATAATTAATTTTTGAAAAAGTAATTTTGTACAACAGAAAAATCTATGGGAAACAACATGTCCATCTATGGTATATTCTATGTGGCACTATGCATAAATCTTTCTGAGATCATTGTTTGTTGTTCATTATATACACACAGTCATCTAATCTGAGTTTGGAATGCTCAAACATGACTCAGTGAGGTAAGTTCAGTCTTGGTATATTTCATTCCACTTCATTGTGTGATTCCAATTCTAGACTTACTAGATTCTTCCTAAGGAAATACATGAATAAGAGACAGGGCCTAGCACTCTGGGAGGCCAAGGTGGGTGGATCTTTTGAGCTCAGGAGTTGGAGACCAGCCTGAGCAAGAGCGAGACCCTGTCTTTACCAAAAATAGAAAAAATTAGCCAGGCATGGTGGCGCATGCCTGTGGTCCCAGCTACTCGGAAGGCTGAGGCAGAAGGATCACTTGAGCCCAGGAGTTTGAGGTTGCTGTGAGCTAGGCTGACGCCATGGCACTCTAGCAGGGGCAACAAGTAAGACCCTGTCCCAAAAAAAAAAAAAAAAAGAGATGGGGGAGAAAGACCATGGCAAGGTAAGTATCCGGGAAGGCTTTAACCCAGGGGGTTGGTCAAAAAGTACTCAGAGCTACTATAGAGCCCCAGATGATGTGGGGTAATCTTATCTAAAGCCAAATCAAATTCAGAGACAAAGAATTATTCTTATGTCAATTCTCCGGGAGGAAAAAAGAAAGAAATGCGAAAATTAACTACCAGGCAAGTGTTCAGTTATGCAGTTCACCGAGAGAGTCGCTGTGGATACCAAGAGGGTTGGTAGGGAAAGGACACTAGACTGACCCAAATTCCCTTTCAGAATGAAAAAATCAGAGCGACAGAAAGATGACCCAGAGTTCCATGTATTAAATGTGGGGCATACATCCTAACCTAAATTACATATGAGCTTCTTGTCACCAGACCTAGCAACATGTATAACTCACACAGTTAAACCCCACTTCATGAAGGCAAACCAATTTCCACCCTGCTGCAGTTCTGATGATTCTGATTTTTCTCTTGTCCTTTTTTTTTTTTTTTTCAATCAGGTTTATTACTTTAAGAGAAACCAAAGCAAAATGAAAACTGGGTGGTCATGAGACATTTCACCTCCTCACTTCTAGTTCTCCACTGGTGTCTTTCTAACAGCTTTCAAGGCTGTGCCCCAAAATGTTGCATTTCATCCACATCGCTCCTTCCAGACCCAAGCTCTGAATTTACACACCAGGCAGAAGTGTTTCTCCGCCTGGGGATTCTCAGGACGCCGGGCTCGGCCAAATGGGAGCAGCTTTCCTCTAGACCACAGTCTTGTGGCCCACCTCAGAGGCTGAAATAAAGCTACTGTACTCAGCCTCACAACCTCACCCAGTGCTCACTAATAACATCTGCTTTATAGCCATCATTCCTGCAACCTGCTCCCGCCTGGCCCTCTCGCCTTCTCCAAGAGGATGTGCTCTACTATGCGGCAGGTCTGGTGGAAAGTTGACAGTCTCCAAGCCAAGAGCACAAGCGGCCAGCACTGGATAAATGACTTGAAGTGCTTTCTCCAGGGACCCTTTCCAGGTACAGGAGCCCTTCTTAACCAGGTTCGGCCGGGGCTGGCAGACAGCCTCGTTCAGGAGCACATTAAAAATCAAAATACAGACACCGTTTGGAAAGCATAGAAAGCTCGACTCTAACATCTTATGTATTAAAACATTGTTACATAAAAATGACCGCAAAGCTCCAAATTCATACTTTCCTACCTTGTGAGACCAGTTGCCACCAAGAATAAACCTGTGAAAGTGTGAGGCCGACTGTGGAGCCTCAAGAGGACTGGGGAGGAGGCCGGAGCCACATTCCAAGCCCCGGGGGCGAGATCAATGCCCTGGCCCTCGCGAGCAGCCCGGGCCGAGGCGAAGTGGGTGAGCTGGGGCTCTCCTTCTCACCACATGAGTCTGGGGGCAAACACCAGCCTGGGCCAGGGTGGAACCGATAGTCTCTTCCGAGGCCCCCTTTCATCCACCTCATAAAGCCCCAGACAAATTGGCACAGCTTGCCGTTTTTAATGAAGCGTGGGCTCCGGGCTGGAGCCAAAGGGGCATTACAGACACAGAATGAGGCTCTTTCATACCCTCGGAGATGGCGATATAGGAGGCCAGACTCCTGCAATAACTTTCTGCTGAGGAACTCGATGCTTGTCATTTCATTTTCTCGCATCAAGTCCTACTGACATCCAGGATAGATCATTTCCATCTTTGTTTTGAAGCAGATCTGAAGCAGGGCCTTGAATAATTCAGGGGGCCAGCCAGGACCGGGGCTAGGACGCAAACCTCCTGAGCACCGTTGACGCGAGGACAGTAACGGAAAGCTTACGACGGGCGAGCAGAGGCGCTGCTAAACTCTTGCAGGCGTTGCCTCGTTCAGGCATGACAATGTCCCCGTGAGAAACCTACCATCTCCCTTTTTTACACATGACAGACACTGAGTACAGAGAATTTAAGGTCCCTTCTCAGTAAACGTAATGCCTTTGACATCCATCCAAATGCCAGTGAATAAGGTGTGTTGTGCGTGTTTGAACACTCATAAGATAAGGTAGTTTGGAGTCAGTTGGACCTTGCTGAAATCCTGACTTGAACACTTCTTAGCTGTGTGATCCTGAGAAATCTCAGTTTGTTTGTTTGTTTGTTTGTTTTAAAAAGGGGGGCATCTTCTAAAGTCTCGGGACCCCTGCACTGGGCAAGACAATAGAATATGGTGTAAATGGTGCCATCTGGAACTGTGTGGTTTAATGTTCCTGCCGAGACTTCAGGGATTCCAAATTGTTAATAAATTCTGTTTGCCTTCTCTCCTCCAGAGACAGCATGGTGTCATGAAAAGAAGAGGCATTTTGGTGTTGGTGTCAGGCATTCTTAGATCTGAGTCATGGTTCTTCCATGTACTGGCTGTGCCCCTGAGTCACAAGCCCTCTGCACCTCCCTTTCCCAATCTGGAATTGGGAATGAACAAGCTCATCTGGAAGAATTGTTGTAAAGATTTTGGTTCTTATAAGTGGACTATCATAACAAAAACCTAAAATGTGGGAATGGCTTTAGAACTGAGCATTGGGTGGAAACTGTTAGCACTAACAGAAACAAATAGAAAACTGTAAGGATTTGGGGGAGAATGTCACTGAAAGATTAAAATAAACTGAACACATGGCTTACATAATTCTGAACTTTAGCTATTGGTGAAGATTTAAAGGAAATTGAGGAAAATCTTATTGGAAACTAGAAGAAAGGAGATACTGGTTATGTCGTGGTAGAGAGTTTAGTGACACTGTCACTTGCAATTATACAGAAAGTAGAAAATGCACCCAATGAACTGGATGATCTAGCTGAGGATATTTCCAGCCAGAGCGTTAAAGTGCCATATGGTTTCTTCTTGCTGCTTATGAGAGATAAGACTGTTATGTAAAAGACTGTTAAACTGAACAAGCCAAGAAACCATTAAAACCATTAAATACAACGGTTTTGAAAATTCTCAGCACCTTCAGATGACACACACTAATAAATTTTAGAAAGGGGTTTCAAGCAAAAATAGAATCAAGACACTGCCAGGAAGACATTGTGCCTCAGGCTAAAGACCCTATAAAGATTTTAAGGGTTTGAATCATAGATTCGTTCAATTAAACAATTGGACTTTTAAGAAGTTTAAGGACATTGTCCCTCAGAAGAAGCTTATGGTGAAATGGGGGCTTCTTTTGAAGATATTTACATATTTTTATCTAATAGAGTAAGTAAACCCCAATAGGATTCATAAAATTTTTAAAAGAATGAGATCAGCAGAAACATACCTGGCTTTGACGGAAAGGCGCAGAGAAGACAACAAAATGAAAAGAGCCACTGGACTCCAAAAATTCTATAGATAAGAAGCAGATTGAGAAAAACACTCAGCAGCAAACACACACTAATTTTCATGAAAGAAGAAGGATAAGTCAGAGGACAGAACCAAGAATCCAGAAGGCAGAGCCGTGAGTGATGTAGAACAACTTCTAGTCCGAAGTACAACGGAGACCCAGTCAAGGAACTTCCAGGTGTGCCTAGCTGGATTTCAGAGCTGGTAGAGATTGCTGTGTGCCTCCCACTCTGCCCGTCTTTTGGCAGGAATATCCTGTGCCCATCAAAACACTGTATGGTGAGTGGGGGGAGGGGCAGATGATTGTCTTTGTCACCCACAGATAGAGAGGAATGGCACTCGAGGAACTGTTCACAAGACACCAGACCTGACAAGCCTCATCTGCACCCAGACCTGAATAAGATAACAATATTCTAGACTTTGAGCTTATGCCATGATGGGACGAGACTTCGGGGGAGCTTATGAGAGGTTGAGTGTATTCCACATGTGGAAGGGATGTGGATCATTAGGACCCAAAGGATGGACTGCCGTAGCCAGTCTCCAAGATGGCCCCCTGTGATTCATACCCCTCTAGAGTCCCCTCCTACAGAATCGGTCTCTGTGACCAATAGAATATGGTAGAAGTGGTGTCATCACACTCTTGAGATTAGGTTATAAAAGGCACTGTGCCTTCTGTCTCGCTCTCTCTCTCTCGGATCACTCATTCTGCAGAAAGCCAACTGCCATGTCCTGAGCAGCCCTACGCAAAGGCCCGTATGGTGGAAAACTGGAGCCTGCAGCCAACAGCCACGTGAATGAGCCCAGAGGTAGAGTCTCCAGCCCAGCCAGGTCTTCAGGTAACTGCAGCCCCAGCCAACATTGTGACTGAAACCACCCAAGAGACTCTGAGGCCAAAATCATTCATCGAGGTTGCTCCTGTTTCCTGATCCTAGGAAAGTATATGAATAATAAATATTTGTTAAGTCTTGGGTTAATTTGTTACCTAGCAGTAGGTCACAAATACATATAGCTGATATAGAAAAACTTCTTTAAAGTGCTACATTAATGTGGCTAAAAACAGCAAATGTCTGTGTGGTTAAAAGTGTATATATATTTTTAATCTAAAGATGAATTTTAATAACAGACATGGAGTATGATAATGAAGGCCTGTTTGTGACATGTCATCATATACATGTAAAGGACATCAACATACAGAAAATACTTTCAAGAGTCAAGGTGTCGCTACTGGAGAAAGGAGCACAGACCTACAACCTATTAGTCGTCAGGGAGGTAAAAATCTTTTGCTTTTAATGGTGTGCCAAGAATGTCTCTTGAATAAATCCTACCAATATATATTGGGTGCCAGAACAGCTCTATAACTGGGGGAAAATGCTAGTATTTATTATTTCGCATGCTCCACACCAAAAAGTAAGGGGATACTGGATTTTAATCCACTTAAAAGAGCCTAAAAAGACATAGGAGTAGAGGGTTTGGGCATTTGAGTTACCATAACTCAAATACTGGATCCCCAACCTTGGCAAAGGATTTTCAAACCCAGAACAGTCCGGGTGGAGCCCGGGAGAGCAGAGACAGGGGCCTGGAAGAACCTAAAAAGAGTAAATCCTGTGAACCAAAGTTTAGTTTCCATGCTATTGAGGATAACTGAGGCATCTCCCTGGCGTCTGACTGTGACAAAACAAGCTGGAACTGACTGTAACTAAATAAAGCAACAGGAAAGGGAGGACGTCGTTGTCAGCAATCCTCCGTTTCGGCGAGATGTTTTGACTACAGAGCAAGTAGAACTCGTCACTGAGATCTGACAAGAACTCGTCTTCTTCATAGTCAAAATACAACTCCTTGGGTTCTTTTATTTCAGAAAACTCCGTCTCCTGCTTCATTCTGACCACATTAGAACCTGGGGTCATTGGACCAGAGTTATTTTGACCCTCTCCAAGGAGCAATTTAGATGTCTTTCTTTTTCATTACTCTCTCTCTTTCTTCTGAATGTGGAGTTTAGTGCCAGTAAGAGGGGCCAGATGGACACTAAAGCTCAGTGTTTGTGACTGAACAGGTACACCACAAACAGCAGAGTAAATGTTCCACCCCACTGCCTCCCACACACCCAGACTGCCCCAAACCCCACCTGGAAGGACCAGCTTCTAGCAGGGGGATGATGGTTCCATTTCTATGCTCCTTGAGCCTGGCAATATTTGCTTAAGAACAACATTTGAATAGAGGCCCCTCAGAAAACTCACATTTCCATATTTACTGGGGGATTTTGTTTATTACCAGTGAAGTTGAGAAACCATTCTATATACTTGCTAAGTGAAAAGAGGCAAGCTACTAAAGACCATGCCAGTAATCCTAATACCCATTTTTTAGCATCTACTATACATCAGGACCTGTGCTAGGCGCAAAAGCTCAGTACAGATGAATATATGAGATGGGTATTGGAATCGCCGTCTTTCAGAGGAGAGAATGAGGTACAAAGAGGTGATGTAACCAACTCAGCTGATGATAACTACCTCTAGGGAGTAGGGGAGGGGTGCAATGAAAAGGACCTTGTCCCCTTTTATACTGTTAGAAATTTTTTTTAACACGGGCATGTATTATTTTGAAGCATTTGACAATATGTGGCAAGAAAACAATTGCTCTAAAAAAAAAAAGCATTTGCCTAAAGTCACAGAACTAGTAAGTGACCCAGCCAAACTCCAGAGCCTGGTTTACCCATCTCCCCAGCGTAGCTCTTCCTCACTGTATTGTCAGAAAAAGGATTCTCTAGCCGATATGTGCGTGGTAGTTACTCCTGGGAGGTGGGACTAGAGACACTCTAGTAATAGAGTGACTACACAACCTATCACCCAAACTGGGACACTTTTGAGAGTGAAAGTGGTGCTAAGTGGACTAGCACTGTCTCAGGTGCACGAGGATGAGCAGCCCGATTGCGGGTGACTGTTTTCATCATGCTATATACCGACAGTCCCCAATTTGTGACGGCTCGACTTACAATTTTCCAACTTGATGGCGCAAAAGTGATACTTATTCAGTAGAAACTGTAACTTCACATTTTGAATTTTTGATCTTTTCCGTAGCTTGCGATATGCGGTAGGCTACTCTTTCACGATGCTGGTTAGGGGCAGCAAGGCACAGCTCCCAATCAGCCACGAAATCACACAGGTAAACAAGCAAGACTCCAGGGCACTGTTGCCAGCATTTTTTTTTTTTTTTTTTGGATATTGTGTTTTCCCATCCCTTCATGTCTACAAAATGCCCATCTATGGTACAATATTCAGTAAATCACATGAGATTGATTTGTATACTTTATTACAAAATAGGCTTTTTGTTAGATGAATTTGCCCAACGGTAGGCAAATGTAAGTGCTCCGAGCGTGTTTAAGGTAGGCTAGGCCAAGCTATGATGTTTGCCAGATCAGGTGTATTCAATGCATTTTTGACTTATGATATTTTCAGCTTACAATGAGTGTGTCCAGACATAACCTCACTGTTACTTAAGGAGCATTTGTATATCAAATGTTCTGCCTTGAGCACGTATTCCTTTAAGAAGTAGAGGGGCAGCATTGTGCACCATTTTCTTTTTTTAAGAAACCTGTAGTTCTAACTCTTGTGAGTCTCTATTCTTTTCCTTCAAATCATAAAGCAAAATTCACATAATTCAAATTATTTACCACCACAATCGGATAGTACTGACAGCCATACATGTGACGATCATTACTACTGAAATGGTAAAATTTTTAAAAAAGTGCTTGGAGACCACTCTGTAAGTGACCCCTCACCAGCAGCAGGGAGTCATGGCTTTCGCTAGACAGGTGGCAAACCCAGAGATTATGTAACAAACACCTCCCCGGAGGTCACCCTGCAAGTTAGTCAGACTCTGCTCCACCTACTGCCAACTTCCGCCGTTCCCCCATGCTGAAAGACAGTTTCCAGTTCTCTGTGGCTATTCATAACTTTCTCCAAAAGAACAAACGCCAGTTTCAGAAGAACATATGTGTTACCTTGGCCACATCGTGGACCAATACACAAACAGCGTTTACACCCAGGCAAGACTATCAGTAAATAATGTAACTTGACTCAAAACAGAGCATGAACATTTCTCAGTAGGGGCAGCCTCGTCTGGGCCAGTGCAGATGACTAAGGAACCTCAGGAAGTGGAACTGTGAATCAGAACGAGACCTCCTTTCCTCTGACTCAATACTGAGCTCATGAGCCCAGGTGGTGTCGGAGGATACTGGGTGCCTGGAGGTGCTGAACGTCTTACAAATAGACAGAAACTAAGGAAAAACTTATGACCTTTGCCCCTGCTCCATAAACCAGGCTCTGCGATCACATTGTATTCATTGCTTTGCCCATATTACTTAATCTCATAATAGTATGTGACCCAAATTATTACCCCATTTTAAAGATAATGCAACTGAGGCTCCGAGAGCTTGCCAAAGTCCCACAGCCAACTTTGTACATTACCAGTGCTCTGTTAGTATTATATATTTGTATCACACTGTCTCCCAGTGAGAAGCAATAAGCAGGAATTTAAATGGTATAAAGCCTTCTGTGAGCTTCCTATTCATAATTTTTAGTATGGTCATTGTCACTTCAATTTATTAGTAGATAAGCTCTAACAGTACTAACAGAGCTTTTAAATACTTATTTCATTTCTCCCATTCTATTTGCAAACTTGGGAAAGTATCTACCACACAATCTTGAGTACACTTATGATAATTAGAGTATTATCTATTTTTCTCCCACATACAGACAGGTCTAACACATATTAGCGAATTAAGAGGGAAATGAAGAGCCTGCTTTTTCAGGAGGTCTATGAACTCCAGGCTCAAAGGCAGTGGATGAGTAGCCCATGTTTCTTTGGGTCCGCTGAGCCCCTATAGGAATGACAAAGCCGCAGATGACCACACGTGGCCCCTGCGGTTAGGTAGGCTGGAATTTGTCTGGCTAACTCCTCAAAAGCGGTTTTGAGTCTCTCAATTTAGGTGCAATGCTTGCAATTTGGATTTTTACCACTAGGTGGATGGTAGTGCTTTGTATATTAATGGTTTTGCTGAATAACTAGTAAGCTTTCCCCAGCAACCGATAAACATTCAAGTCTATAAAGACAGTTAGATCATCTGTGATTAAAGACTGTAAGCTCCACTGAAAAACAAGACTTTATAATTTAAATGAGGTGAGAGAACAATAAAAACATGTGATATAAAAAGTTTAATTTATAACACAAAATCCCAACTTGATTATGCCATTTTGTAAAAATGATCTCTTTGTTTCAAAAGCATAAGAATTAACTAATCTGATTCTGGACAAAGAGAAACCTTTTTCAAATTGCTATAATTTGGTGCTTTTCTCACTAAAATTCAATTACTACTGGTTATTGCTGAATCTAATCTTGGTTTTACTTTTTCTATTTTTAAGAGGGAAACTTTAAAATTTTTTTCCTGTTTCCTTGTTTTTATAAGTTGTCAGGAGAGTCTCAGACTGCAAATGTGACTGAAGTTATAAGCTACAACAGCTTCTCACGCTGCAGCTATTCTGCACATTCCTGGAAAGATCTTACTTCCCAGTCCCTCCGAAGTCTGGTATGGTTATTGTGTGGTGGAAGCCTTCTTAGAGAAGAAATAGGTGGCTCTTTGATTTGTTTCACTTCCTGTGACTATCTCCATGACTGTCCTTTGCCAATCATTTCTTTCTGCGAGAAACTCCTTTCCATTCTAATTTCTAGAACTTTAAATAATAGAACCAGCATAAACTATAATAATAATAAATGCATTAAGTAACCCATTGCACTTAAGATAAACCAGTCACTATATTAATACTGTTTATATATATATGTATACACATACCTCAATTTCAGCTACAACACACCAAATATTAAAGATTATCTATAAAACATCCCTAAACAGCTCCATGCCTCCTTTTGAAATGCTTTTGCAAAACATCTACTCAACGATGCTATTTTTAGACAGAGATACTTCATATATTTACACATATCTTATATATTAATACATACAAATGCATAATCACATATACCCATCTCTTCTCACCTCTTCCTGGTATGCAGTTTTCCCAGGTGGCTTGTGGCTCTCTGAAAGGTGATCTGCCCTTTTAGTCCCACCTGTTATTTCTCCACTATACCTTGCTACTCAAGAGCATGGTTCTCTGACAAAGCAGCACCTGCATGAAGTGGGAGCGTGATAGAAAAGCAGAACCATGGGCTCCCTCCCAAGCTACTGAATCAGAACGTGCACTTTAACAAGATACCCAGGGGAACTGTATGCACGTAATCATTTGGGAAGTGCTGCCTTTCCCAATACACCTGATTGGGAAGATGATCGCATGATTAAGGAGTAAGGCACTGGGAGTGACTATGGTGGCAAGGCCAGAAGAAGTTAATAAGTGACATGACAGTGCCAAATTAACACTCTAAAGGGGTCATTAATTAAACATTCCTAGTACACTAAAGAGGAAATATACTTCTCCACAGTGAGTAATAAGTAGTTAAGGGGGTTAAGTTAGCTAATAAGTAGCTATGGTTGGGCCATTCTTTTTTGGTCTTGGGGGTAAAGTAAATCTCCTTGCCTGGAAGCAAAGGAAAACGTAACACTAATATCAGAAAACCAGTAGTATGTTCCTCAACTATTTGATCCTATGAGCAAATGTTGCACATCAGCAATCTACCTCTTTTCAAAGATATCTATTGAAAGTTATTCAATTGTCTCCCGTTTTGAGGTTAATTCATACTAAATGAAGCAGGAAGTATTCATAAATGGTCCCGTATCATGAGTGGCATTTGTTTCTGTGAATGTCTCCCTTCCACACCTGAAGCCTTCATCTGGAAACGTGGGATGTGAGGGTGGGAATGGCAGAGAGACTCACTTGAGCATCTGGCCGTGGCTCATCTCCAGACTCGGCAAACTGCTCTCATATTTGAGATAGTTAATTAGAATTGAGCAGTCCTGAAATGCTTTCTTTAGGTGCCAAGAAGCAATGAGTGTTTTTAGCAACTGTTGAACTATGTGTTTGCAAAATCAAGACTTGGAGAAAGAGGTGATTTTGCAAGAGGTTACAGCTGCTGCCACCCTGGCTTCTGCTGCCCTCCAGACTTGCTGCCAAGTTGGAGCTGACGTTTTTGAACTTCAGGAGAAGGCAGGGAAATCACTGGCAAGAAGAGAGTGGGAGAGGACTGAAGTGCATGGGAACTGTGCAGCTATTTCCAGCCTCTCTCTACACTATGGATAGCGACATGGACGTCTTGAATACCTATTCCAGATGATGTCTTTCTGGAATCCCTATTTGATGCTCTGTCTTAAAATGTAAAACAAATGTAAGAAAATTAATGACAGGAATTAGAGTTAATATATGTTTTTTGGTATTCTCAAATCTTGTTAAACGAAGGAAACAAAATTCAGAGGAGAGACAACTGCAACAAGTGACTTGGAGTGTGTGTGTCATTGGATTTTAAACAATCAGCTTTGATTATTATTATATTATTATAATTTTTTAAAAGAATGTTTTCTAATAGGAAGCAAACTACCTCCCTAGTTATGATCCTTTGTCTATTCTTCTTGGCCAGACTGACTTGCAGATCATCTGGCCCAAGGAATGGGAGGTGTCTATACACCATGGTCACTGCCATCTGATCTCAGTTCCACAGATTTTTTTAACCACAAAAAGTACTGAGCACTGAGTAGGACCAGATGTTCTCGATGCAGACAGTACTGCCCCCTAGTGGGAATTTAGGGAAGTGGCAGGGTGTTTTGATTGTTAACAATTCAAACACACCATTGCACAGTAGTTAAATGTTAGATATTCTGTAATAAACAGAACAGTCCTATACAATGAATTGTCCAGCATCCCATGCAACCTCTGTGTGGTCCAAGTACATAGGTGAAAAAAATCTGTTGATAATTTTCCTACCTAGAACCTAAGTCTGTTTAATATATAGGCATCAAGGGCTTTTTTTGCATCGTGTGAACACACACTGAATTTTCCAGGAATACAGCAACTGCACAAATCAAGAGAAGTTTGTAATGTTTTGCACTCAAAGTTTTTCCAAGTGTTGTTTACAACTGTGGAAATCCATGTCACTTATGGCAAAGCCACTGTACGTATTTAAGTCACTGGTACAACACGTTATCAGTCTGCATTTGTAACTGTCACACGTGCAATAATTCAGTGTCTAGTTAAAATTATCTCAATACTTCAATGGCTCTTTCAGGATAGTTGCGCCCAAACATTTACATACATAAACATATTATTTAATTATAAATTCTTTTCCTTTTATTTCTCCTTTCTCTTACCATCAGGGCAAAATATTGATTTTTAATTATTTGTGTAGGGAGGCTATATTATTATTTATAGATTGCATGTTAAACAATTAATGTAAAGGAAACATTTGAAAATATAATAAAAAGGAAATATGGAATCTGATAGAGCTGAAACTACTAGATAGACAATTTCCTTGGAACCTAAATGCCAGAAGGGAAGAAAAAGACCAAGCCAATATGTCTGGAAGAAACACTAGAATGAGGATTTGAAAATGTGGATGTGCTTCTGTTTCATGGAGAGATGGTTCTTGACTTCTTGGAGTCTTCGTCTCCTTCAGTAGCCTCTTCCCCTGCCAGCCTTTTACATGTAGGGGTCCCCAGAACTTCTCTGTTGCCTCTTCTCTCACTAAGATCCTCATCCTTGGAAACTGTACCTATTCGTGAAGTTTCAACCACCATCTCTGTACAGCTGATTCCAAATCTATTCTCCAGGTATGAATGTTCTGAGCACCAAACACAGCCTTCAGTTTTTTTTTCTTTTTTTTTTTGGACAAAACACATGCACAGTGAATCCCCCAAATTCATGTAGGAAATCACATTCATCCTCTCTTCCCCAAAACCTAGTCTCCTGGTGTTCTCACCAACTGACTTCCTCATCCTCCAAGTCACCCAGAGTTTAAATCTTAGATAAGAAACTTTAGAATCATCTTTAAGAACTTTCTGACCTCACCCTCACCCAACCAGTCATGAAGCCCTGTCAGTTCTACCCAAATGCCTCTCTGAAATCTTTCTCAGTCGTGTACTGGGAAAATGGTTTCTCAAAACATGAAATCTTTTAAAAGCTCTAATTTGTAATGTTTGCCTATTCCTGTGGTGTAAATATTCCCACTATGGCCACTTTCAATCTAGCAACGGTTTAACATCTGGCTTATGAAATAACCTATTGTTAAATTTTAACAATAAGCTCTTGCGAGCCAGTCCTTCCTTCTAATTCTACTGCTGTCACCCTAGTTCAGCCATGTGTTATTTATTTTCTGAACTATTTATTATAGAAGCTTACAAATTAGTTTACCAACCCTAGCCCCAATGACATCTATGAAGAAAACACATTTATTTCTTTGTTGCTTATAAAATCAATGTCAAGAACCCTAGCGTAGCGTGCAAAGCCTCCCGCAGTAGAGCCCCAGTCTGTCCCCTACACCCGCCCATTACCACCTCCTACACACTCACACATGTGCATGCACACACGTGCTCTTATGCTCCAGTCCCATAGCGACACTTGGCATTTTCTGCGCAGCGCATACTGCGGTTGAGTTCATCAGACTTTTACTGAGTACTCACCATGTGCCACCTGAGGAACTAGAGCTGACCACAGGCACAAAAGAACTTCTTGGCAGTTGGCTCTTTCAAACAAGCATCAACCGCTGACAGGGAGAACAGCCCTGTAGCTCCTCACAGCATCTACCAACTCAATCAGACAGGTGTGCCTGATTCTTCCTCACAAGCACCACACGGCATTTTGGAGGTGAAGCCGAGGGACCCAATATAATTCACACTGCTGGGAAGAGGTGAAGACAGCAGGATAGAGGGAGTCTGAGGGGACACTGTTTATATTAGGAGAGAGACAAAAGTTATGAGCAGCTCAATCTGTGAGGGGTCTCCCTCTTCCACGGCAGACCTCGGGGCTGATCGGGGAGCTGCTCAGAGTCTGTGCAGAGACACTCTGCCAGAGACCAGGTGCCTGCCAATACCAGGCTTCTGCAGCTGATGACATCCTGATCACTCTGGTGCATGGAGCCAGCTCTGCTTAGGACCCACCTATCCAGCTAGTAACCTTAGCATCATCGCCCCCTCCAGGCCGGGGTGGGAACAGACACTCCGCCCTGTGTGGAGCCCTGTGACTGGGTGGCTTTCTTCATACTAAAACAACTTGGACCAGTAGAAAGACAGTTTGAAGGGCAACTTGGCTATAGACCTCCAGCTGACAGGACAAGGGGGGTCAGAGTAGGAGAGAAAGAAGGGACTTGGGGTAGAGGGTCTAGCCAGGGACACCAAATGGAAAAGAGACTAGCATTCTCCTCACTCCAGTGCACAGCGGCAGATGCCTGCTTGAGGGTAGGGCTCACCAACCTCCGTTTCCTTCAGATTTAACACGTTTGGGGGTTTTGCTGCATTGAAGAACCAATGACTTCAAGTTGTATGCTCTAATATCCGTTTTTTCTTTCTTCCTTAGAAATAGATCTTGTAACCGTTTTCATTTGCTCTGTAACAATTTTCCACAAACTTAGCAGCTTAAAACAACACCATTTAGTTAACTCACAGTTCTGTAGGTCGGAAGCCTGGCGTGGCACGATTGGGTTGTCTATTCAGAGCATCCCAAGGCTAAAATCCAGGTGTTAGCCAGCCTGAGTTCTTACCTGCAGACTTTGGAGGAAAATTCACTTCCAAGTTCAGCACTTTCATTGTTGGCAGAATTTGGTTCGTGGCTGTAGGCTGTCGTTCGTTTTCTTGCTGGCTGTCAGTGGGGCCATTCTCAGCTCCTAGAGGGTGTCCACACTCCTTGCCACAAGGCCGCTTTATCTTCAAGCTAGCAATGGCACGTCCACTCATGTTCATCCCCCTAATCTCTGGCTTCCTCCATCTCTGATCACTAGACCTGGATTCAAAGGGCTTCTGTGGTTAGGTCAAGCCTACCTGGATAATCTCCCTCTCCTAAGGTCAACTAATTTGGTACAGAATCACGGGAGTGATATTTCGTCAGATTCACAAGTTCCACCCACACTCAGGGGAGGAGATTACACAAGGTGAAGATCACTGGGGATACCATAGAGCTCTGTCTACCACAGACCCCCACCTTTTAGCTCGACATACGGGTCCCCTAATGAAGTCAACATTTCCCAGCCTCCCTGTAGCTAAGTGCAGCCATGTATCTAAGTGTTAATATTTGCCAAGGAAATGTTATATCACAGCTTCCAAGAAACCTCCATAAAAATACTGCTGGTGTTCAATATTTGTCCCATTATATTTTGATTCCTTCTTGCCACCTGAGTGTATAATTTAGTGGTTGGAACTCTTGCTTCAACTTGGGATAAGAAATGATGATGAAGAATGGGAGTCACATACTAGGATGGTGGAGCAGAAGGACCTGGGGTCCCTAACCCCGTTAGAGAGCCAGCCCCAGTGGTGTGCTGGTAAGCGGTAAACAACCGGCTCGCTGGTAGGGAAAGCCCTGATTTGTAGCATTTGCTGATGTCCGTATGTAAATATTCCACCATGGCCGATTTCAAGTTACCAGTGTGACATCATTGACCCTAGGGCTAGGAGGAGATGCCAGCAGTGGGTTCTCACGGTCACAGTGAGCCACCCTAGCACACCACTGGCCATCCCAGCTCTAGAGTGCTTGCCTCCATGCTTCTTTGTCCTTGGGCAAAAATTAACTTCTCTCTTAAGGTTCTGTTGTTTTAGGATTTCGGTCCCATGCAACCA
The DNA here is from genome assembly GCA_963574435.1 of Cheirogaleus major. Classification (NCBI taxonomy): domain Eukaryota; kingdom Metazoa; phylum Chordata; class Mammalia; order Primates; family Cheirogaleidae; genus Cheirogaleus; species Cheirogaleus major. Next base: position 1,928 of record CAUYPO010143074.1, on the reverse strand, counting down.
AACCTAGTCCTATGGTAATTTTCTCCAGTTTTCTCTTTCAACACTGAAATTTTCTTCACTTGGATTTTCCTGTGTTGAATGCATTTGGACCTATGCAGGCTAGCGCGTGTGGCACCAGGCTTTACTTTATACAGCATTTGCAGCAGCTGCAGTTTCATTTCAGCCTCCTGCCGGTAAGATTTACCCTGCTGCTTATATAGTAGAGCCTGAATAACTTTACAAAGCTCAGAAGGAAACAGAAGGGTGATTGTGCCAGAGAAACTATAACCACCATGCTTTACAGAGACCTCTGGGCAGGCACCCTGATGGGAAGTATTATATTTTGAAGCAAGGCAACAAATCCAGGAGTATGAGACATTAAAGCCCCACTTTACAAAGCTGCCTCTGAAGATTGGTGAAGTTGGAGACCCACAACAGAGCAGAAAAGACTTCGGAACAAATAAACACCAGCACTACTGGAAAACATCTCCTCGTCGCTCTGCAAACCGAGCTGAGAAAACACACAGAGTCTTTTTCTTTAGGTTTTAGTGGCTCAGAATCACTCTGCATGAATCTGCGGCAGCGGAGGGGCTGGCCATTTACCCACTCGCCCGGGGGCCATAGATGGCCAGAAATCGGCAGCCCCCTCTCCATAGTGGGCATTTGTACCAGGAGTACTAGCTACTCTGTTATAGGACAGCTTGGTGTTCACTCACACCCAATCCCAAAACCCAACAATGCCACCAACAATCCTAGGAAACACAGAACATTCTCTTTTATTGCTTCAGCCCTCCTCATTCCAGCATCTTCCAAACCAATGACAATGTAGAAGTCCTCCTCTACTTCTTTGTTTATGAGTTAATTTTGAGTAGTGGCACTAACTACATATGACCCACCTGTACTCCCTCACCGAATCCCCTTGTGCAGATGTGCCAGGTAACAGGGAAGGGGAGCCAGTCATTAAATATCTGCATTTCCTTCAGGGCTGAGGCTATTACCTTCATGACCTAGGAATAGTGATCACAAGAGAGAAGTGCAGTGATAGCGTATGGAAGGATCCAGCGTATGTGACATCTGGTGGGAAGTGTTTACAGACATTTTCTCAGGTAATGCTCATAGGAAACCAATAAGATAATAATAAAAAAAAAATTAGCCAGGTGTGGTGGCCCGCACCTGTACTCCGAGCTACTCAGGAGATTAAGGTGGGAGGATCATCACAGCCCAGGAGTTTGAGGTTGCAGTGAGCTATCATCACATCACTGTACTCCATCCTGGGCAACAGAGCAAGATCCTGTCTCTAAAAACATTAAATTAAATTTTATACAGAAACCAATAAGGTAGCCAGTATTAATTACCTGCACAGCACAAGCGAGGAAACGGAGGTCTGTGGGATTAAATCCAGGCCACCAGCTAGTGAAAGTGAAACTGGTATTTGCAGCCAGGTTGTCTGACCACAGATATCAGGAATCTCTGAGGGTAGCGTTCTGAACCTTCACAGCCAGAGCTGAGGCATAGGACAAGGTGGGCACATTTAGGAGAGACCAAGTGAAGGGCCACCTAATCCACAAGGCAAAGTAGGCGCATGATACTTTCAGAGGCCCACAGAAATGTGTTGATTGTAATTTCTTTTAAAATCAGAAGAAAAACACGAGTGTAATAATAATGAATATGTAATAATGAGTCCAGCCTGGATTACACTGGTCTTTATACCAACAGAGTCGTAAATATCATTTTTTATATTTTTTTTTTTTAACGGAGGAAGGGGCCCGTGAAGACAAAAATGCCACAGGCGGCCCACAGAAGTCTTTTTTTTTTTTTTTTTTTTTTTTTGAGACAGAGTCTCACTCTGTTGCCCAGGCTAGAGTGAGTGCCATGGCGTCAGCCTCGCTCACAGCAACCTCAAACTCCTGGGCTCAAGTGATCCTTCTGCCTCAGCCTCCCGAGTAGCT